>JAAALK010000284.1:65008948-65025087 GCA_019279435.1 Zizania palustris | reverse complement strand
CCGCGAAGTCGGGCTGGCCCAATCCAGGTACATGGGCTAGGAGCAGCAGAGGATCCACTGGGCTGTTGACCAGGATTGACTCAGGTACACGGGCACGAGCGATTGCTGGGCTGAGGGCTTCGGAATCAGGTCGGCCCAATCCGGGTACCTAGTGCAAAGTTGGTGGACGATTTGTAAATTTCGGTGCAAATCTGACGACCGCTGATCTCGCATCAGACTGTCCAGAAGTGAAGCCATAGTCGCTATGAAAGCTTAGCTTCTGGATAAGTCATCTGTAAATAGGAGTTTACTATTTTGTCCTTAGGCCCACAGTCAGTCAGTTGAGTCTGTAAAAATATCCTAAGGGTAGTTTGGTCTTTTACTTTTATTTCAGCGTCTGTAAAAAACCCTAAGGGTCTTTTAGTGTTTTCCTAGTCTATTGGGCTGCCTATAAATAGGGCCCCAATCCCTAGGGTTAGGTTAACTCACTTAATGACAAACTTGAGTTCACTTTCCCCATACTGAGTTTCTGTTCTTTCCTCCTGTTCTAAGCACGCCGCCGCTGGTTCATCAAAATCTAATCGAGTCTGCTGTTTTCGTTCCTAGTTCTGATCTCATTGGTTTGCGTATGCATTCATTTTTGCTCGTTCTATCTCCACCATAGATTGTTGGGTGTTTTATTGGATGGGCATCGATTGCCTGGTTCTTCGCGACATCCACCCGAGCGAATTTATCCTGTTGCATTTTTTATTCAATCTCTAACCTGCGTAGGCTAAGCCTGCAGTCTAGGACTGTTGTTTATTTCTTTCATCTACTAAAGTAGCTGGACCTGCAACACGTTTTTTGGTGTTCTTGACCGGCAGCACTCAGCTGCCCCTAGTCTCTAGCTTGAACAGCTCTTCCTATTGCTACTCTTGAAGCAGAGTTGCTGTAGTTGCGTCAGGTTTTAGGCATGGGAAGTTGTTTGTAGCACAGGCTTTTAGCTCCTCTGTCCTTCGGAAATCTCTCTCTCTCTTGGCTCTGAAAGGTTGCAGCGCATAGCTTCATTAAGTTTTTTTTTTCTGGGGCTATCGTATAGTGGCCAGCATAGGTGCCTAGTTTTTGTGTTTCGGTTCTGCAGCAGCCGGTTTTCCTATGTTGAACTTCGTTACTTTCGAAGAAGGTTATTTGAGGCCCCTCAAGTGAATTCCGTTCGAAGCACTGATGCTGTCAACTCTTTGTTCGGAGGGTGATCTTTTTCGAAGTATGGATTTATCATGCTCTCTTCCGAAGGTTCTTGATGTTTTTTTATTTCAGAGTTGTTGTTTTTGCAACCTTCGACTGATTATTCTTCGGGCGTTTGATGTACGGTCTGGGACGTATAGTACTTTTTACAACAAACACCGAATCTTGCATATTCGAAGTATGTTTTCGGAAGTACCTCGCTGATTGTTCCTTCGGAGTTTAAGTTGCTTTGGAGCTAGGCTCCGCTCTCTGTCAGTTTTCGGAGGGTCAACCTCGAAGCATTTTTCTTTTGTAGTGTTACCCTGGCTTTTTGTCTTTGTGTGGGCTTCGGAGCTTTCCCTTTTTGCTACCTTCGAAGTATATGCTGCTTGCTGTCGGAGGTCTCCATTTCAAAAGTTGCGAAGCAGACTTCGTCATCTACAGGCTTCGACACTGCATACCTCGAAGCAGGCTTCGACACTGCAGGCTTCGGACACTGCAGGCCTCGACACTGCAAGCTTCGACACTGCGAAGCAGTCTTCGCCAAGTACCTTATTGGAGACAACTTTGAAGAGTAACTCCTCATCTATTTCACTTGTACTCAGTTTGAATTGCTGTGATGAACTTTGATCTGCCTATGTTTTAAATTCTTCGTTTATCTGCCTATTAGCACTGTGTTGGAGTTTCCTTGTCTAGGACACCGGTTGTTTCTAGGCTAGATTCTTTTAGGCTTCAGTGATCTGTTTACATTTTCCCTGCTAAGTCTTTTGAGGTGCGTTGGGTGTTGGGAGCAGGCCATTGATTCGAAAGAATTTTTAGGCGCCCATTCACCCCCCCTCTGGTCGCTAGTTTCGGTCCTACAGAGATTAGGACTAATGCAATATTATCCTATGTGTTATAGCGATAATTTATTAAAACATGGGCTCAATGATGATCAAAATGGGGGTTGTGACTTGCCTTGCTCAGCAAATGGCGACGGTGGAACCTCAGGGTAAAACTACGGCTCCTCGACGATCTCGTAGTCTTCTTGATACGGAAAAATTAAATACATTCAATAAACAATCAAAATATCACAAACATGAACATACAAGTTTATGGTTTAACTTTGGGGAATTAAGCCTTTATTATTCTGAAGTTATGTTGAAAGTATTAAAGATTAAATTTTAGGCTTTTTCCTAATTTATTTCATGAATTAACAATTTATCCCTAAGGGGTTTTTAATTATTTATTTAATAAGGATATTTTGGGCTAAAGTGACATACTGTTTTTATGGCATTAACATGTAGAGAATAAAAAGAGGAATTTAACAAAATTTGAAGGGTGAATTTTGGAGTTAAAATGGGCAAGTTATGAATTTTCAAAGTGTAAACAATTTTCTGGAATTTTATTTAAACAGAAAATGAGTTTTGGTCCACGGTGAGCCAGGCTCACGGTGAACCGCTGCATTGTGCACGTGGACCGGATTAACTAGAACCATCGGATCTGGATCAAGCGGCCAGGCGTGCGGCGGGAGGGTTCAAGAGATCACGGATGGCCCAGATGGCCCCGTACCGTTTTGACCAGATCAAGGGCCAAGATTAAATCCCGAAGGGATTTAATATTAGCCCTTCGATCACAATCGTGCGGTCAGGGTGCCGTCCGGCATGGCACGTGCGTAAGGGGTACCTTGCCCCCTTTGTCTCTGGCTCCGGTGGGCTCGGGTGCGGCGGCGATGGGCGGTCGACGTGGATCCCGACGGTGGCGACGGCGAGGATGGCGGGGGCCTGAGGCGGCGGCGGAGCGGCGACCGGAGGTGGAGCATGGGTGAAACCCGAAAAAGGGGGTGGCGGCGCTCTAGGATGCACTGGCTAGGGCTGTAGTGTGTGGCGGAGTGCGGTGGCTCGAAGGGGGTTAAATAGGGGCTCGCCGGCGTAAAACAGGAAGGGAACTGAGGGTTTCCCATGATCTCCGGCGAGGGTTTCCAATCTCTCGGCCAAGCTTCCATCTACGAGAAAAAACATCGTCTTTTGATGGCATGCGATCGCCGGTGATCGGGGGGGATGAATTCGGGGTTGGATCGGCGGATAAGGGTGGCCGGCGGCGAGGAAACAGAAGGAGGTCACTGGAAAGGAATGGGGGAGATCCCCCTCCATCGAAGACGATGGATCTGACAGGTGGGTCCCACCTGTCAGCGGGTGAGTGGGAAAGGAAGGACCGACAACAGGCCCGAGCTGTCAGTGGCAGAGGGAGGTGCTAGCGAGGCTGACGGGTGGGCCAGGAAGAGGCGGGCGCGGGGAGGAGAGAGGGGTGCGAGCGCCGACAGGCGGACCCCACATGTAAGCGCCACACGGCTTGGACTGGGCTGGGTCGGAGCAGATTGGGGGTTTGCGGCCCAACATGATTTAAAATGCTTTTCTGAATTAAAATAATTCTAGTAATTTATTTATTTGATTAAAGGTTGAATCACTGTTGATAAAAATTTGTAAAAATTCCTGAAATTATATCTTGGCCTCTAGATTCCACCATAAATTTTCCAAGTTAAAATTTGAAGTATTCCTTCCTGTTTGGCTTTAATAGGGTTCTTTTAGTATCTTCTTTCATTTCATAAATCTTTTAAATTCCAGAAAATCCATTTTCTTTATTTTATTTATTTTTAATTTTTGGGATGTTACACCTATTGACCCCCCCTCTAGTCGCCATTCCGATCCCACATCTTATGCCTGAGATGGAAGCGATGTTTAAGAGATTCGGCTTTTCCGAGGCAGCTTCTCCAACTCCAATTGCTAGTTTACCCCCTGTGCACCACCCAGCCGAATAGATGGGAGCACCAGGAAAGCTGTCATGTCTCGCCCTCTAAGACCGAGACCACATATACCACTATCAGTCAGACTGGCCCTTGGATCGGTCAGACCAACACGTAGCAAGCCCCACTGCCAACAACAATTAGTCCGACAAGGTACCATGCCGGTCCGACCGACCAATACACTTACGGTCAGACCGACTTCATGTCGGTCCGACCGACCAGTACGCCTATGGTCACACCGGCTCTATGGTCGGTCAGACCGCCCCTGTCTACTACACGCCGCCTCCACCCGTGCCTACACTACTTTTTTCCCACGCATGGTCACATAGGATGTTAATAAACTCGAGCTTCTCTTGAGAGGAATTAGAGATTTGAAAAGGAATAAGTTCAGGTCGAAAGTAAATTGACGGTTAAATCTTTATTTGAATTTGAAACTTTTTTTATAATCAGAATACAACATATCTCATTCCATATAAAATTTTTGTATTTTTCTAGATCCATTTGCTATTTGTAACACATTAATTGTGTTGCTACGATTTATATTGGAATATGTGAAATTTGAACTGCAAGTACCTCAAACTGTATATGCACCATAATTTATACAAAAATCATATTCATGTTTTTGTGCCCATTTTTTGTTCTCATCCACTAAATTCATGGTTTTATTTGAAAAAAATATTTTATGATACTTAACAAAAGTCTAAAAATTAGGAACTAAATTTGAGTAATGTTTGTTGAGGGATCGGAATAGCGACTAGAGGGGGTGAATAGGCGCCTCAACAATTTCTTGTGAAACAAATGTCCTTTTTAAATCACCCAATGTCCCTCAAATATCATCAAAAATCAAGTGTGAACCAAACAGTACAAAATCAGTGCAAAACTAGGCCCAAAATTTCAGTTCAGAGCAAATCGGAGTTTTGAGTGCCGAAATACTTCTATTGGTAACTGATTTGCCAATTTACACTTTCTTGATTGGTAATTGAAATACCGACAAGAGATTGTCGACTGTTGAAACTCCGACTCAGAAAAGAATTAACAATTTAGACCTAGAAACTTCAATGGATGACTTTGAGTTTGTTCTGATTAAATTTGCACACTTTGAAGTGTGATCAAATCTGAGAACATACACAAAACAGCAAATTCAGAATCTGATTCTAAAATTCAGATAGAACAACCATTTCTGAAACCATCATGAGGATGAATAGTATTGCTGAAACTATTGCTGAGCACAACCACAAAGTTAACCAATTTGACACATCTGTACAGATTTGCAATATGATCAAGTGTAAGCTCAACCAAAAAGTCTGAACCAGAGATAGAAATTCAGAAACTATACAATGTTTTCAAAAGTAATTAGAACTATCAACACAAAAGTATTTTCAAATGACAAAACTTATCTGAATTAATTGCAGTTGAAACTAAAGATAAATTTCAGATATTCAGTACATTTCAACCTAGAGAGTTGATTAAGCCAAAACGCTTTTGATTAAACTAAACTACAATTACCTAAACATATCAGGTTTGCAAGGTACACAACAGTGCTAATTTTAAATCTATATCATGAAACTGTAAAAGAATTTATGAAACAATGCAGTAGAAATGTATAAACAGAAAACTGATATTTAGTCCATCCTATCTGAACAAAAAGCAATAAAACTCAGAGAATTAGAACCTAATCTTTCATTTCATCCTAAACAGAGTTTAAATGATACAGAACTGAATTTGAATATTATCTCAGGAAGTATGCAGCAAGAAAGAAGCTACCTGTCTGAAGTCAAAAAGTAGACACAGAAATGACACAACCTGGACTAATTCAAGCAAACAGTGATCAAGACAACCAAGTTCAGCTATTAAAAAAACAGAATCAGTAATCAACTCTACAAAATTACTGAATAGATCAATTCAAATGCAATCAACAAAGAACCAGTGTATATTGAATAATAGACATATTCAATATTGAAATGATTGAAGTTGATTCACTGTGAATGAAGAACACTGATATAGAATACATCATTTAAATTCAACTCCTCAAACTACCCAAAAAACTGTATCAGATCAAACAAAGAAGTTTCAAACAGTGTCAGAGCAACTGCAATATTACTTAGCAACTCTACTAACAAACCAGTTGAGAATAGATCAAATACACTCTGTCTGATTTTAAACAGTACTGTGCATCATCAGATTTTTCCAATCCAGGAATCTACAACAGTAGTACTGAACCTTTGAAGGAAAGAACCAGAAGTGTATCACAGTTCCAAACAGTGGATGTTCATAATAAATTTCTTTGAAAAGGAGTTCACTGAAAATTAGAACTCAGCAATAGTCACAAAGACATTCAAACTTTCATACGAACTTGCAGCATATGAACTAATATAAAGTCTATTACAAAGTACAGCTGAGTTCAGTGTAAGTTTATCGATGATTACTAAACTCAAGATTAAGTTCTGCACAGATTTGAAAAGATATCAACCAAAATCAATTTGCCACAGCATAAGCTTATGCTTCAATCAGACAGAAATTCAGAAAAAAACACCTTCAGATAAACTTGTTGTTAACCACAAACTTTCAGGGTAAAAACTTCAATTCTTGATATAAGAGAACAAAACAACATGCTAGAACCTGACTCTATCACTTCTGCAATTTGTAACTTTTAGATGATTGACACACTAGGAAATACACAACACTTTAGCGGGTTTAACACCAAATCAACATCAATCAGAAAGCGAATGACATATCAATCAGTCAAAAGATAACATGGACAGTGTGATTTCTTTCCACCAAAAAGATTCAACATCTCATAGAGCAATAAACGCAGTATCTCTCACACCTTCAGACATCACTTCCAGATCCACTCAAAAATTAGTAACCGGCTTATTCATCATGTAAACTGAGAATGAATCCAACTAAACTCACCTATTCTTGATTGATGATTCTTGATTTTACTCTCAGGTGATGGCTGGAACAATCGCACCAGAAGCTCCCAACAAAAACATGAACTCAATGCAGCAAGCAGCTCTGAGGAAAATCCTCTTTTCGATTTCACTGTATCTCGTCAAATAATCTCTGTAGCGCATAAGATTTTCAGCTGGACAGTGTGTATTGCGATTTTGTGGATCAAAAATCTGTTCCAAAAGTCCCCCAAAGTTTCCTCGAGCTGTAGCAAAACCAAGCAAAAGCTATAGCAAAACCAAACAAAATCAGATCATGTTCCTCATCCGAAAACAGCGAGAAAAATAAACCAAAATCCACTTGATTCCCTGTAGCATATCCAGATACTCCCATAGCGCGTCAAGGATGGATCATCCGAACAATATTCTGCCATTTTTGTGGATAAAATTCTATTAAAAGGTTCAGCCAACTTTAGGGGATGAGATCCCTTAATGGCCTGTTTGGGAGCCCACAATCCCGGCCCATTGGAATGTGCCGGGATTGTGGGCTCCCAAACAGGCCCTAAGTATGCTTCTTCTAGAAAATAGTTTTACACAAACCCCTTGGGTAATTTCAGAATTGAATATTCTGAAAATTACACCATTTGACTCAAAAGAAAAATTACAAAGAGACACTACTTTCAATATATTTTCAGAATAGACCCATTCTAAAAATATACCAAAAGAATACACTAACAAACTGAAATATTCAAACTAACACTAAAGTCCTATTTATTGAATTAACAAAAAACATTTAAAGTTTCGACGGTTTTTAGCAAAAACCGGCAAAGCCTCTCAACTCTTCAACTCGTGACAACGCTTTGCGACTCTGAGCGCCAGCAAGCCACTTCCGCTCTCGATCCCTCGAGTCGCCTGAATGCTTGCCCTGGTCTCCCTCTCATAGACCCGGTCATCACGCCGTCACTTTCATCCGTCCGTTCAAGTCTTGCTCGGTCTCTTCATGCACTCTTGAGATCTTCTCCAACTTTGCCCGGCATCCCTGATCCTCCGGCATCGAGCTCCCCGCTTCACCCTTGATCACTCGCCGTTGACAGTTAGTCAGCATCTCCACCCTGCACATCCAAGACAAGCCAAAACAAGAACATGATGCACCACCGAAACCCTCGGCACACAATCCTCACTTTTACATCGAACCCCTTGATGCACTCAAACCAATACTGTTGGCGCAAATGTTACGCCAACAGGTTCTCTGAGATCAAGAACGAACAAACAGGGAGTTTGTGCTTTAGGACTACTTTGAGCCTCCGAACTGGATAGTAACTCAAGTGGTCCGAAGGAGTGTAATGAATAACTTGTTCTGGATCCCCTTTTACAAGGTACAAAGGGGGGTATTTATAGGGGAAAAAGCATAAGGAAAAGACCTATTTGCCCCTAGATTACAACCGACATAGTGGAAACTATTCGGTACCATAAACAAGGTTATATAAGGTAAAGTACTACAAGGTAGATGGATAAGCTGGACATCCAATCAATCATGTCCTTCGGCTTCGAGGCCTCCATCTTCCATTCGGAGGGTTCTCCAGGGCTTCGCACCGCTGCACACTTCGGCGTGGCGACGCATACTTCGAACAACAGCTTACTAGCTTCGGAGTCCTCCTCAGCCTTTGAAGGATTAATCTTTAAGCCCTGGAAATGGAGTAATTTCCCCCAACAGTAGCCCCTCGAATACGCCTCTTTGTGGTTAACCTGTTTAGAAAGAAGACAGTATACGGTAGGAACATTTCTATTTTCTGAGGCTTAAAGAGGATTTGGGCATGCTGTGACTTAGCCGAGGACTTCGAGCCCAACGCGTTCGAACCTCTCCCTTCGGGTTTTTGATGCAGTGGGAACGCACGTTGGGAAGGGAACGTCTCGAAGTGCAAACGTCGTGGAGCGCCGTTAGATTGTAGCCGTTACAGCGCAAGTAGTCGTTACGCTCTGCAAAAAAGGTAACGGTCGATTTTTACAGCGGTTGCACGCCGTTCCAATTACCAGACCCACTTGTCGGTGACAGAAGCCGAACCTGCAGTGTGAAATCAATCGAAGAGTAGTACTGGTCATGCGGTTATAAAAGGGAAAGACAGGGATTAACCAGGATTTTTTACCGCATCCATTATTCACGATTCACTTTCCCCCAATCTCCCAATCTCTTGAGCACTTGAGCGCAATGGCGAGAACTAGCCACACCACTCTGGCAGCAGCCAACACCCTAGCGCAGAGGCAGGCGTGGGCTGCCTCGACAGCAGCAGCAATGGCGGGGGCCTCGAGCGGAGCTTGGCCCAAGAATCCTTGGGCGCTCCGTCAGCCCTCCAAGAAGAAGATTGCCCAGAGCTTCATCATCGGCCAATCCGTGAGCACCGCCGAATCCATTGAAGAAGCAGTGGATGGGAAGCTGGGCGCTGGGCTGAGGACTCGAGTCCCCGGAACAGAATCAACCCCGAGGCCACGAAGCGGGGAAGTGGTGGTCTTCGAAGCGTTCTTCGAAGCAGACTTGGGGCTGCCGGCTGTGGACTTCTTGGCAGAGGTATTGGACTTGTTCCACATAACTCTGCCTCAGCTATCCCCCAATGCCATCGCGCGTTTAGCCATCTTCGAATGGGCGCTCCGGGCAGAAGGATGTGAAGGACGCTCCGAGATCTTCGCCGCAACCCACGAAGCCATATGCCAGCCGAAGCCCCAAGACGGACCTGGAGACTCCAAGGTGACCATAGCCTTCGGCAGCGTCAACTTCTAGCTACGGAGGGAGCATGCCCTTCACTTCCCTGCAAAAGCCATAAACGACAGGTGGTATACAAACTGGATACTTCGGTGGTTTTATGCCGAAGTCGGAGAGGACTCCCCCCTCGCTGGTCCTCTCCAGGAGATCTGGTTTCGAAAGGAGGCGGACATCTCTCCGAACCCTAGCCTTCTCTCGACGAGGCTAGGGTTGCTCACTTCGGTGGCTCGTCGCATGAGCATGCGCGATCTGGCCGAGGAATTCATCTCCCTTCAGATCCCTCCCCTCGGAGCCAACTGGCCGATCGTGTTTCGACAGGCCTCGAAGGGGGACCTCCGAAACTTAGGTAAGACTTATTCCCTGCAACATCATATTAGATGAAGGAATCAATTATGTTCATAATTTCATACCTTTTTCTTTCAGCGGCGCCTCTGGCATTGGCTCCGGAAGACATTGTTCGGGCCACCGAACGAGTTCTCGGAGCCCCTTCGGTGGCCGAGAGGCAAAAAGGATAGAGCTGGTGGGATGCTGGGAGCGATCCAACAGAGTGTGGAGGGCTCTCGGGATGGAGCCCCCCTTCTTCCAGACTTCGCCCCGACCAGAGCGGTTGCTCGCAAGAGGAAAGCCGCTCCTGAGCCATCCAAGAAAATCGGCAAGCAACCGCCCAGGAAGAAGAAGGTAGCGAAGCCCCCTTCGCAGCTGGCACCTGCCTCGTCTGTTTCATTGCCGGGCGCTCAAAGCTCAGCCTCCGAAGAGGTAGAGGACTCCGATGGTCAGACAGCGGCGGCCTTCGAAGCCTACCTCCTGGACGACGAAGACACAGGGAGGTCCCCCCTAGCACCTCCGTTAGGGAGGTAGTAAGCGTAACTCCGACGGCTCCTCCTCAGGAGATGACTTCGCCGACATCCTTCAGATGTATGAGGTCCTGGAGGATCCGGCGATCGTACCCCACGAGGCTCCCGGAGTTACTTTCCGAAGCCCCCTTGTTTTTTGATCAATACCTGCATGCTATTTCTGAAAACATGTTTATTAATTTTGTTATCGAAGTAGGTACCTCTACGGGCGTCAATGCCTCGGTGACGTCCGAAGCCCCTGCACCTTCGGAGACTGCTGCTCAAGCGGACCCTCCCGTGCCCTTGGACGCTCCGAGTTTGATGGTGGAGGACGCGTCCACCGGAGTGGAAGATGCGCTTGCCGGGGCGGAGCTGGCGACGGAGGTCACCCCTGCAGTGGCAGCCTCGACCACCGAAGTTGCCTCCGCCTCTGTGGTTCTGGTCGAAGGGGTAGCTGCTGACGGTCGGAGTACTCCTGCTTCACCCTCTTTCATACCGGGGAGGGGCAAGAGTATTTCTAGCCTCGGCCTTCTTCCTGGACAGGCTGCGACCTCCGTCGGCAACTCGGAGGACGAGGCCGCAGCGGATGATGCCCAAGCTCTGTCTTGGCTTCCTCTGTTGGCTCCGTTCTTGGAGCAACCGGAGTGGCCTCCGGAAACTCATGGAGCCCCTGGCTGAGAAAAGCCAGGACATCGCCAATTCGGACTTGGTCTCCGTCTTGAGCGAGGCCAGGGCTTCGCCACTCAACACAGCCCTCGAAAGGGCTGCCCTTCAGGTATGAAAAAACACCATAGCTACTTCGCATTAGTGATCATAAATACCTCGGTACTTACTTTGTTCTTTTTGCAGCAATTTGTCCTTGCTAGAGCAGCAGCGACTTCCAATGAGGTCGAGGTTAATCGACTTAAACGGAAGGTCACCACCCTCCAGACGGCCCTTAACGACTCTACCGGGAGATCCTTCAGGCTGGAGGAAGAGATCGTAGAAGAACGGAGGGCTAGGGCGGCGTCTGACGAAGCCCTCCGGGAAGCGCGACAAGCCAGCGATGCCCTTCGTTCGTCTGCCCAAGAGGTCGAGGCCGAGCGCGTCGTCCTCCGGGCGGAAGTTGAAAGACTCCGCCAAGAGGCTGCTACTTCAAGTGCGCAGTTGGTGGAGCTCCAGGGGGCTCTCAGCCAGGTGATGGCCCATAAGAGCTCTTTAATGCTCCGGGTAGCCGAAGTGTCTGCGACTGCTGCAGGGCTGGAAGCAGCGGAGAAGAAGAATTCCAGTATTGCGGACCGTACCTTGGAGGCTCTTCAGGGTACATTGGAGTACTTCGGCACCATGTGCCCTTCGTCTTCTGCTGCAACCCACGAGCCCCTTGACCGAAAGCTGACGAGGATCCAAGTTGCTTCGTCGCTGATGAAGAACTCTGGCATTCAGTACGGAGAGATCTCCGGACAGTGCACCGGCATTGGGGTTCTTCGTCACCTTGAATCTCTTTGGATCCCCCTCGGCTCAGTCGGGGGTTCGTCTCCTGGAGGCTTCGCAGACGATGACTTGCTGCGGCCATCTTCGGAGGTGGCTTCAGCCTGGGAAGCCTTCCGGTCGACCTGGAAGACAGACCACAAGGTCGCAGCTAAAGCTTGGATTGACGAGGCCCGCCGGCAGAAGCAAGCGCATACAAAGCCACCACTTCCTGCTTCGCCAGCCCCTTCGATTCCTGCTCCACCAACCGACCCGCAGGTTTAGCCACTTAGGGTTACTATGTACATGAAGCCTTGTAAAGCCTCTTTTATTAATGAAAAAGTTATAAACAAGAACTTGTCTTGGGTGTTCTGCTCTTTTTTTAGGTTTTGTCATGCTCTTCGAGCCCTGACTTCGAACTTTTGGAAATTACCGACGAACTCCGAAAGGAGTGGGCAAACCTCGAGGGCTTGAGGCCTTACCGCCGCTCCCGTTTTTCTGTTCCTCGTGGAGACGGAGGAGAAATCACCCTTGAAGTTCGTCGGGATGTCTTAGCTTATATTAAAGAGGAAGAGAAGGCGGAGGGATCTTCGTCTTCTGAACCTATTGACTGGTCCGACTCAGAGTACCGGGCCGAAGACCCTGCGGAGGCTGACTCCGAAAGGCTCCTGACATGGGCCGAGCTTCAAGAGGAGCAGAAGAAACTGCGAGCCTTGAAGAAGAAGAGAAGCACCCTAACTAAAAGGACAATTTCGGTGGCTTCGAGCTCCGAAGGGAAAAGTAGCCGTAGAGGTAGCTCTAGAGGCCGAAAAGGTCTCCGATTTTACCTAGGCTTAGACACAAATTTCTCTTGATGTAAAAGTTTAATAATTTAATGTGAAATGCTTCGAAAGTATGCTGTGTGACTTCTATCCTTTGACCCCCCTTGTGTGTGGCGGAGCCTTTACTATAGAGAAGGGTTCGCTAGGCACAATGAATCTCCGAACAACCGCATGCTTCGAATTTATACTTATCATTTTATTTTTAGTTCGCGCCCGAAGACTAAAAATTTGTTCGCGTTTTAAAGTCTTTAGAATCTTGTACGGATCCTAACAAGCCAGAGCCTGGAATCCATAGGGTGGCCACCTTTGGCTCTTTTACAGGCACTTCGCACCCGGTGGCCGAAAGTCTGTTTTTCTTTAAAGTCCTTAGACTCTTCTACGGATCCTAACAAGCCGGAGCCTGGAATCCGTAGGTTGGCCACCTTCGGCTCTTTTACAGACACTTCGCACCCGGAGGCCGAAAGTCTGTTTTTCTTTAAAGTCCTTAGACTCTTCTACGGATCCTAACAAGTCGGAGCCTGGAATCCGTAGGTTGGCCACCTTCGGCTCTTTTACAGACACTTCGCACCCGGAGGCCGAAAGTCTGTTTTTCTTTAAAGTCCTTAGACTCTTCTACGGATCCTAACAAGCCAGAGCCTGGAATCCGTAGGTTGGCAACAAAGCCTTTGAACCAATGGTTCAAAGGCAGCTGCCTGGGTCTTGAGAAGAATGCTTGGCTCTACAAGCATCTCTGTCCTCCTAATGCGTCCATCAAGAGTAAGGGATATTCGAAGAGCAAACAAAATTCGACCCTTATCTTTATTCATAGAAAGGAAAGTTTTTACAAGTGATTACAAGGGCCCCTAAGCAAAATAACGCTTAAGGTGCTCCGCATGCCATGCATGCTTCAATTCTTCTCCTTCTAAATTAGCTAATTTAAATGATCCGGGGCGTCCTGAGCGTAAGATAACATATGGTCCTTCCCATTTGTTTCCTAGCTTCCCTGGAGCTATTACACTTCGCAACACTAGATGACCAGGCTTTAACTCATTTAGCTTTACCTTCGGGTCATACCATGTTTTGGTGTGTGTAGGACCGAAAGTAGCGACCAGAGGGGGGGTGAATGGGCGCCTTAAAAAATCTTTCGAATCTATGGCCTGTTCCCAATACCCAACGCACCTCAAAAATACTATGCAGCAGAAAGTAAACAGTAGGCCTAAGTCTAAAGGTTTCTAACCTAGAAGCAACTGATGATATACAGTGTAAAACTAAAGTGGTGCAACTAGGCAGATAAACAAGTTGTAACAGGCCTATACTTCTCAATGAAATGATCTAAGTATGTATAAAGTGAAAAGAGAAGTTACTGTCCAAAGTTGTCTCCTGTTCGGGACTTGGCGAAGCCCCCTTCGCACGTCGAGGTATGTTTCGGAGGTTGATGACGGAGTCTGTCCGAAGTGCCGAAGGTGTCACTGTCTAGGCTAGTGCGAAGAGTACTTCGGAGCGAAGTAAAAAGCAGTGCCGGAGCTTGGTTCGAAGTATGCACTTCGAAGACAGGACTTCGAACACAGCTTCGAACCAAAAGCTTCGGAGCAAGGTGACAAAGTCGGAGCCTGCTTCGAAGTGAGGGCTTCGAAGACAAAACTTCGAACACACCTTGAACCGAGAGCTTTGAAGCACAATCTTCGAACAGAAAACTTCGAACACACAAAACAGACGGACTACCTTCGAACAAAGTAGCGAAGTCTGTCACGCGACAGAAAAGAAAGTCCGAAGCCTACACTCTATCTTCGAACAGGGAAAGCTTCGGAAGGAGAATCGAAGGCTGACACTCCACAAAGAAATCCAAGCGAAGTCTATCAGAAAAGACAAACTTCGAACCCAACTTCGAAGCCTAACAAGTGTGCACTTCGAACAGATAGATTCGGAGTATGCTAGTTCGAAGTATGCGATGCTGTCCATACAGGAGAAACTTCGAATCTAGCAACTCAGAAACAAAGACCGAAGTTCGAAGTCTAAACGAAGCCTTTAACGAGGTTCGAACGGAGACTGCCTCACGGAGTTGAGGGGCTTCGCACGGAACCGAGCTTCGCCAGGACACACCAGAAAAAAAGGCAAAAAGGACTGTCAGCTTCGATCAAAAGGCTGGGCAATAGAAGGTGAAAAGCTGCTACAGTACACTGTAGCTACCAGCAAAGCCAGTACTACTTGCAACCGCAAGAACTAGTACTCCCACCGTGAAGAACACTCCCAGCCGAAGAAGCTTCTCTTCAAGAATAATTTCAGCAGCCCGTAGGTAAGGCAATAACTCCCCAAACCGAACAAAATGCAAGCAATAAATTCACCAGGGACCAAAGCATTAAAGCATCCAAGAGATTTGAGTGAAATAATGCAAGAACAGGGAGAGGAAGCCCCTGGCGGCACACACAGGAGAGAGAAAACGGGAGACAAAGTGACCCAATAGGTGGATTTGATTTCAGCTCAAAAGGGTAGTCCAAACCCTAGGGATTGGGGTGCTATTATAGGCAGCCCAACACTAGGAATATTCTACCAGCCCCTTAGGGTTTTACAGACTCAAAAATACAGAAAAAGACTCTACTGCCCTTAGGTATTTTTACAGACACAACTGACTGACTGTGGGCCTAGAGTAACAGATGACATATCCTGAAGCTACTCTTTTGGACAGTCGGATACAGAATCAACGGTTGTCAGTTTTACGCCGAAACTGACAAAGCCTCCACCAGCTTTGCACCAGGTACCCGGATTGGGCCGGCCCGACTCCGCAGCTCTCTCAGCCCGGCAATCGCTCACCGCTCGTGTACCTGAGTCAGTCCTGGTCAACAGCCCAGTGGGTCTTCTACTGCTCCTGGCCCATGCACCCGGATTGGGCCAGCCCGACTTCGCAGCCTCCTCTGCCCGACAGTCGCTCGCTGCCCGTTGTACCTGAGTCACACGCGGCCCATAAAACAGCAGATCTCTTCTTCTCTTCAGTCCTCGTTGACTATCGTTGACAATGACTCATCACTTCTAGAGCCATGAGGCCCACGCTATTCAGCATGGCTCCTCAATCTCCCCCTTGATGAGTGCATTGTCAACATTCTTCTTTTCACAGCTCTTCAGCACCTGCGAACAAATGTGGAAACACGAAAACAAAAACACAAAAGAACAAAGAAGAAGAAAAAAATAAGGTAAAGTTTAACCTTAATGACCAAAAGCCAAACAAAAGCAAGAAACGGTCATTATGGTTAACGCTCAAAATGAGTGCGATTTCAGAACAACAAGGATATCAACAGAGTAAGAACTCCCCCTTAAACTCTGATCCCAATTTCTCCCCCTTGTTGACAAGTGAACTCATCAAGCACTCAGAAAGAGACACAGACTCCCCCTGAAAAGCAACTCCCCCTCAAAATATGCAGGGAATGCAAATGGGGTGCAGGTGGAGTGGGTAGAGCATGC
>JAAALK010000284.1:64936488-65007948 GCA_019279435.1 Zizania palustris | reverse complement strand
CTGGTAGGAAAGAACAACCCAAAATCTCGTAGAGTGGAAATCATCCAAACCAACTGTGAGCAGCAGCTAGCAGCAGCTACGTACTCAGCCTCTGTGGTCGAAAGAGCAACTCCAGATTGCTTTCGAGAAGACCAAGAGACAAGAGAAGAACCAAGAAACTGGCAAGTACCGGAAGTCGACTTGCTGATCCAACCGGCACCCACCAAAGTCGGCATCCGAAAAGCCAGATAAATCAAGAGATGATGATGCTGAATAGAAAAGACCAAGATCGGGCGCATAAGTAAGATACCTGAATATGCGCTTGACAGCTTGCCGATGAGACGCGCAAGGTGAAGACTGGAAGCGTGCGCATAGTCCCACGGCGAACTGAATGTCCGGTCTGGTCACCGTTAAGTAGAGCAGCGAACCGATCATCCCTCGAAACTCCCTCTCGTTGACCTTGATGCCGCTCTCGTCCTTGTCCAGACCCCCAGATGTGCCCATCGGGGTCATCTGCGGCTTCAATTCACCACCAAAGTCAAATTTCTTAAGCATATCACGAGTGTACTTACCTTGGTGGATGAAGGTGTCGTCCTTGGTCTGCTTGATCTGGAGCCCTAAGAAGTACTTGAGCTCACCCATGAGGCTCATCTCAAACTCGCTGTGCATCTGCTCAGAAAACTTGGACACAAGAGAATCAGTAGTACCGCCAAAGATAATATCGTCCACGTAAATCTGAGCAACTAAAAAATCTGAAGCATCTCTGAGTAAGAAAAGAGTTTTATCCACCAACCCATCACAAAGCCCTTCCCCAACAAAAATTGCTTCAACCGGTCATACCAAGCCCTGGGGCTTGCTTCAACCCGTATAAAGCCTTTTGCAACTTAAAAACATGTCGAGGAAACTTAGGGTTCTCAAAACCGGGGGGTTGCCTAACATAAACCTCCTCTTCTATGTACCCGTTCAGAAAGGCACTCTTGACATCCATTTGAAAAAGCTTAAAACCCTTCGAAACGGCAAAAGCTAGAAGAATACGAATGGACTCAAGACGGGCAATAGGAGCGAAGGTTTCTTCAAAGTCAATACCTTCCTTTTGGCAAAAACCCTGGGCAACCAGTCGAGCTTTGTTGCGCACCACAACCCCATCTTCACCTTGTTTGTTCTTGAATACCCACTTGGTGCCTATGGGGTTGCATCCTGGTGGCGGCTCAACTAGTGTCCAAACCCGATTACGGACAAAGTTCTCAAGCTCTTCTTGCATAGCATTAATCCAATTAGAATCAGAAAGAGCATGAGAAACGTCTCTGGGCTCAAAAGATGCAACAAACGCAGATTCAGCAAACACAGCAAGAGAGGCAGAAGAACGCAAAGTTCTCTCAGTCAAATCACCAATGATGAGCTCTGAGGGGTGATCACGCTGAACTGCTCAGGTTCCCTGGTGATCAGAAGTCACCTCACCGGAGTCAGCAGCTGGCACCTCTGGACTTGACTGAGAGAGCTCGATCGTAGTGGAAGAAGTGATCAGAGGTCCGCCCTCATCCTCAGTCGAAGTCTCAGAAGGTGTGGGCTCTGCGGGGGTTGCAGAAGGCCCATCCTCATTAGCGGCTGGAGTATCCTCATCTTCCTCGAAGATGGACTCTCCGAGCTCACCATCAGAAGGCTCAAAGAAGGAGTCAAAGAAGGCAAGGACTCATCAAATGAAACCTCACAAGTCTCGACAAGCAGCTGGGATTCGAGATTCCAAACACGGAAGCCTCGAGAATGTAAAGCGTAGCCAAGAAAAACACCGTCCGAGCAACGAGACTCAAACTTGTCCAAATGCCCTCCCTTCTTGAGCACAAAGCACTTGCAGCCAAATGCTCGCAAGTGGCTCACCTTGGGCTGTCTGCCAAACCGCAACTCGTACGAGGTCTTACCTAGGTAAGCTCTAAGAAAATGCGGTTGGCCAGATAGCAAGCCTGTGTTCATGGCTTCAGGCCAAAAACTGCCTAGGAGTCCTGTGCTCATCGAGCATTGTCCTGGCCATCTCGACTAGCGTGCGGTTCTTTCGTTCCACAACGCCGTTCTGTGGGGGAGTGTAAGGAGAAGAAAACTGGTGGTCCAGACCCTGATCACTACAGAAGCTGACGAACTAGAGTTCTTGAACTCAGAGCCGTTGTCAGAGCGAATTGGTCGCATCCGACCATTGTTCTCATTCTTCAGCTTCAAAATCAGGTCATGAACAAACTGAAACGTTTCATCCTTAGACTCCAAAAAGAAAACCCACGAGAATCGAGAAAAGTCGTCAACAATCACAAGTGCATACCACTTCCCACCGACTGAGCGTACCCGAGCTGGACCTACAGTGTCCAAATGTAAAAGCTCGCCCGGATATGAAGTCATCACCTGAGTCACAGGTGAGTGAGAAGCGGCAACCATTTTCCCATGACGACAGGGATGACAAACTAGATCCTTCTCCATCTTAAGCTTGGGCAATCCTCGGATGAGGTCCATAGAGCTCAACCTGACTAGCAGATCAAAGCTCAAATGACCTAACCTCCTATGCCACTTCCAGAGCTCAGAGGAGGATCCAGCAATCAAACAGCGAGAAGGTCCAAAAGAACTAGAGAAGTCAATCCGAAAAACTTTACCGAAAGGTAAAATCTGACAAACCAAAGACCCTCCAGAATCAACCACAGAAGAGTTGCCCTTCTTAAAACGCACTTCCAAACCATTCTCAAGAAGTTGCGAAACAGAAATCAAATTGAAGTTCAAATTCTTAACCAAAGCAACATTCTTCAAAGAGAAATGATCTGAAATACGAATAGAGCCTATGCCACTTACCTTCCCTTGACCACTGTTCCCGAATGTGATGTACTCTTTGGAGCTCGGGGGAGTGAGACTGGAGAACCATCTGCGATGTCCCGTCATGTGGCAGGAGCATCCTGAGTCCATGATTCAAACGTCCTCCAGTCCCCGATCCTACACAATCAGTGGCTGTAAGTGGGAGCAAATGGTCCGGCACCAGGTTTAGCAAAAGAGCTTAAACCAGTGTCGAGCCATCTGCTCAAAAGATGGAAAGCGAAAACCATCAAAGGAGTTTGGACCAAAACGCGACTCAAAGCGCGGTCCTTGGTTCTGCCTAACCCTGCGGCCACGAGGTCCAGGACCGTAGCCAACACGGCCTGGAACTCTGCCGGAACGAACACCACCAACTGGAGCACGGGCAAGAACGTCGTCTCCTCTACCACCACCTACACGACGTGGTCTGGCCTCCAGCCTCTCCCCGCACCGAGGAACACGCAGTCTACCACCCTGCTGGTAGAACTGCTCCTGATCACCACGAGCCCTCTCTGCTCTCTCAACTCGCTTCCTCTTGAAGCAGAACTCCGCAAGATGCCTGTCTCTCTAACAGTACTCACAATGATAGGTGGGCTTCTTGGGATGTGGTTGAGGCTTGGGATGTTTGGGCTTGGTAGTGTTTGGTGTGGTCTTCTTGGGTTGAGAGGGTCCAGGAAGAGAGTCTAGAGAAGAGTGGACGTGTTTGGGCTTAGGAACCCAGATAGGCTTCTTGGGTGGAGCTTTGGGTGGTTCATGAATCACTCCATCCTTGGGCTGACAAGCCTGGGAGGTCTCAGTGGAGTGAGTCTTGTGATACCTCTGCTCTGGGGTCATTTTGCTCCACTCCACTACACGGCTAATGGCACTCTCAAAGTCAGCCTTGGTGTAGGTGTAACCTACCCCAAACCCATCCTGCCTCTTGAACTGTCGGATCATCATGCCAAGTTGTGGCTCTCTGGCACTGATCCAACTCAGGATAGAACGGAGGTAAAAGTTCTCATTCTGAGAATCTGCTAGCTCCTCTCTCAAGGAAGCTAGAACCTCCACCTGAGGCAAGCAGGTCTCACACTCACTGTCTACTTGGACAGACTTTTCGGCTTTCAGCTTGATCAACTCCATTCTAAGAGACAGACAGTTCTCACAGACAGTGGGTGGAACTGACAGTGTCTCAAGCTCTAGCTTAGTCTGGGCAAGCTCAGCTCTCAACCTCTCCAAATCACCCAAATGCTCATCGCCCTTGGATTTCAGCTCAGCTAAGGCAGCTAGATGAGATGGGCAGTAACACAGGGTGCGACGACAGTGGCTTGAGCATCTTTCAGCTCCAGCTGAGCGCTTTCAAGCTCAGTGGCCAAAGCGTCCCTCTCATCAACCCTTTCTGTGTACCTCGACTTCAAAGTCGACAGGTCACACAGAAGCACCTCACACTTCGGGCACTCACTGCTATCACCCAAGCAAGGAGAAGAAGATAGACTCTCAATTCTGCCGTTGGCCACGGCAAGCTCACTCTCTAACTCATCTATCCTCTTCTTAGCCCCCCTAAGAAGTTTTTCCCGATATTTCAACTCCAACGATTGCTCTCAAGTAAATCAACGATTTCACGCTCGTAAGATGATACCTTGTTGTCGTCGTCGTCAGAGTCGTCGAAGGAGCTCTTTTCTTCCCTATCCCCAAGAGCCATTGAACAGAAGCTCTTGCGGGATCTTCGGCACTGGTGTGAGTGGCTCTTCGGCTTGTCTCCGAAGGCCATGAAGCAAAGGCCCGCCGGATCGTCCTTGTCCTTCCCCTTCCTGATGGCGATCTCCTCATCGCTTGAGCTCAATGAAGAGGAAGAAGATGTGGACCGCTTGGAGTAGATCTTCTCCATCTCGGCGAAGAAGGCCTTGTCGCGCTTCTTGTTCTCCTCGCCGGTAGTCCTTCAGGGCCTTCTTGAAGAATCGGGTCTTCGGCTTGCCCTTGTTGAAGGATGAGCTCTCGTGCTTGCCGGAGTCATGGAAGCTGCCACCGGTGCCCTTCTTGTGTCCATTGCGCTTGGGGCAGTCGGCGATGAAGTGTCCTGGATCACCACACTCAAAGCATCCAGATTTTGTGCCGTGTCTTTTGAACATTATCTTATCATACTCGCGACGCACCCGGTTGTTAAAAAGACACAAATCATCATATCCCAACAACTCAAGCTGGTCCTCAGTGATAGACATCAAGGAGAACCCAGCACAGCTCACAGCAGAGGGATCAACAGAAGGTGTAGCAAGGGCCAGGGATTTTGATCCAGAACCAGTGAGATTTGATCTCAGCTGGATATCTACCTCAGTGGCCTTCAACTTGCTAAATAACTCAGAAATGGTCAAGGTATCGTAAGAAGTGCTCTCAACGATAGAGGATACCTTGATCTCCTAGATCTTTGGGTCCAAGGTATGGAGAACCTTGAGCGCCTGCTCATGATCTGAGACTAACTGAGCACCCTCAGCCTTGTTGTCCTGAAGCTTGTTAATGATCGATTGAAAACGACCAAACAAGGCTTCAACAGATTCACCCGGCTTCTGTGTGAAGTTCTCGTACTCACGCCGGTAGGTATGATAGAGCCGAGCCTTGACCTGGGTTGTTCCCTCATGGTGTGCCTTGAGGGTTGCCCAGATCTCTCTCGTAGTGGAGAGATGACTCACACGCTCAAACTCAGTGGGACCTAAACCAGAAACAGAATGTTCACAGCCTTACTGTTGCTCAGATGCTGAGCAATGATACCAGCAGTACCCTGCTCAGTGACTGGCAATATGACAAACGTGGTGTGAACGCAAATGTCCCAAATGTCCGAACCCTGGCTCATGAGATAGGCTCGCATGCGAGTCTTCCAATAGTTATAGCCATAGGCTTCCAAGGACGGGACCTTGCCAGGAGACGTCATGGTCACTACCGGGGTTTAGAACCGGTTAAGGTATGGAAAAACCCTAACCAAGATCTGATACCACTTGTAGGACCAAAAGTAGCGACCAGAGGGGGGTGAATGGGCGCCTAAAAAATTCTTTCGAATCAATGGACTGCTCCCAAAACCCAACGCATTTAAAAAAACTGAACAGCAAAGCGAGAACAGATTGACTAAGTCTGCAGATTCGAAGTCTGCTGATTCAGAGGTTGCAGATTCGAAGGTTGCAGATTCGGAGGTTGCAGATTCGGAGGTTGCAGATTCGAAGGTTGCAGATTCGGAGGTTGCAGATTCGAAGGTTGCAGATTCGGAGGTTGCAGATTCGAAGTCTGCTGATTTTGAAGTCTGCTGATTCGAAGTCTGTGGATTTGAAGGTTGTAGATTCGAAGGTTGCGGATTCGAAGCCTGCAGATTCGAAGCCTGCAGATTCGAAGTATGCAGATTCGAAGTATGCAGATTCGAAGCATGCAGATTCGAAGTATGCAGATTCGAAGTATGCAGATTCGAAGCTTGCAGATTTGAAGTCTGTTGATTCGAAGTCCGCTGATTCGAAGTCTGCAGATTCGAAGCTTGCAGATTCGAAGTCTGCTGATTCAAAGTCTGCTGATTCGAAGCTTGCAGATTCGAAGTCTGCTTCACAGAGTTGGACTTCACACAAGAAAAGGGACTTTGTCCCTACCAACTCGATCAAAAAGCAACACGGGAAAAGCAAGGCTAAAGTACTAGCATACTGTAGCTACAGGATAGTAGTACTACTTGCTACCAGCCACAAGAACTAGTACTCTTGTGAAGAACAAACAGAAGCCACAGAGAAGCTTCTACTTAGGAATAAATTAGTTGTGTGCAAACCGAACCAACAGAACCTTAAATGAAGTGTTGCGCATGAGAATCAATAGGAATAAAAGCTTCCAAGCAGTAAAGAGCCAAATGAATCTCAGGAAGAACTAGGAGGTTGCCTGGCGGCGCACACAGGGAGAGAGAAAAAGCACGCAGGAACAAAATGACCCAAGGGATGATTGAAAAAGTGATTTCTAGAAGGGTAGTCCAACCCTAGGGATTTGGGGCCCTATTTATAGGCTGCCCAACACTAGGAATATTCTACCAGCCCCTTAGGGTTTTTACAGACACAAGAATAAAGGAAAAGACTCTAATGCCCTTAGGAATTTTTACAGACACGACTGACTGACTGTGGGCCTAGAGATACAGATGACTTATCCGGAAGCTAAGTTTTTGTAGCGACTACGACTTCTCTTCTGGACAGTCGGATACAAGATCGACGGTCGTCAGTTTTGCGCCGAAACTGACAAAGCCTCCACCGGCTTTGCACCAGGTACCCAGATTGGGCCGGCCCGATTCCGCAGCTCTCTCAGCCCGGCAATCACTCACCGCCCGTGTACCTGAGTCAGTCCTGGTCAACAGCCCAGTGGGTCTTCTACTGCTTCTGGCCCATGTACCCGGATTGGGCCAGCCCGACTTCGCAGCCTCCTCTGCCCGACAGTCGCTTGTTGCCCGTGTACCTGAGTCACACGCGGCCCATGAAACAGCAGATCTCTTCTTCTTCTGTCCTCTTTGACTATCGTTGACAATGACTCATCACTTCTAGAGCCATGAGGCCCACGCTATTCAGCATGGCTCCTCAACACTCCCCCACAGAACGGCGTTGTGGAACGAAAGAACCGCACGCTAGTTGAGATGGCCATGACGATGCTCGATGAGGACAGGACTCCTAGGCGCTTTTGGGCTGAAGCCATGAACACGGTTTGCTATCTGGCCAACCATATTTTTCTTAGAGCTTACCTAGGTAAGACTTCATATGAGTTGCGGTTTGGCAGACAGCCCAAAGTGAGCCACTTGCGAGCGTTTGGCTACAAGTGCTTTGTGCTCAAGAAGGGAGGGCATTTGGACAAGTTTGAGTCTTGTTGCTGGGATGGAGTCTTTCTTGGTTATGCATTGCATTCTTGAGGCTTCCGTGTTTGGAACATCGACTCCCAGCAGCTTGTCGAGACTTGTGAGGTTTCTTTTGATGAGTCCTTGCCTTCTTTGAACCCTTCTTTTGAGCTTCTGGAGATGGTGAGCTCGGAGAGTCCATCTTCGAAGAAGATGATGATACTCCAGCTGCTATGAGGGTGGGCCTTCTGCACAGCCTGCAGATCCCACACCTTCTGAGACTTCGACTGAGGATGAGGGCGCACCTCTGATCACTTCTTCCACTTCGATCGAGCCCCCTAAGTTCGAGTCCAGAGGTGTCCAGGTGCTGACTCCGGTGAGGTGACTTCAGATCACCAGGGATCCCGAGCAGTTCAGCGTGATCACCCCTCAGAGCTTATCATCGGTGATTTGTCTACAAGGACTTTGCGTTCTTCTGTTGACTCACTTGTTGTGTTTGCTGAATCTGCTTTTGTTGCATCTTTTGAGCCCAGAGACATTTCTCATGCTCTTCTAACTCGAACTGGATTAATGCCATGCAAGAAGAGCTTGAGAATTTTGTCCGCAATCGGGTTTGGACACTAGTTGAGCTGCCACCAGGATGCAACCCCATAGGCACCAAGTGGGTGTTCAAGAACAAGCAAGGTGAAGATGGGGTTGTGGTGCGCAACAAAGCTCGACTAGTTGCCCAGGGTTTTTGCCAGAAGGAGGGTGTTGATTTTGAAGAAACTTTCGCCCTTGTTGCCCGTCTTGAGTCAACTCGCATTCTCTTATCTTTTGCCGCTTCGAAGGGTTTTAAGCTTTTTCAAATGGACGTCAAGAGTGCTTTTCTGAACGGGTACATAGAGGAGGAGGTTTATGTTAGGTAGCCCCGCGGTTTTGAGAACCCCAATTTTCCTTGACATGTTTTTAAATTGCAAAAAGCTTTATACGGGTTGAAGCAAGCCCCCAGGGCTTGGTATGACCGGTTGAAGCAGTTTTTGTTGGGGAAGAGCTTTGTGATGGGTTCTGTGGATAAAACTCTTTTCTTACTCAGAGATGCTTCAGATTTTTTAGTCGCTCAGATTTACGTGGACGATATTATCTTTGGCGGTACTACTAATGATCTTGTGTCCAAGTTTTCTGAGCAGATGCACAGCGAGTTTGAGATGAGCCTCATGGGTGAGCTCAAGTACTTATTAGGGCTCCAGATCAAGCAGACCAAGGACGACACTTTCATCCACCAAGGTAAGTACACTCGGGACATGTTGAAAAAATTTGACTTTGGTGGAGAGCTGAAGCCGCAG
Source organism: Zizania palustris (assembly GCA_019279435.1). Classification (NCBI taxonomy): domain Eukaryota; kingdom Viridiplantae; phylum Streptophyta; class Magnoliopsida; order Poales; family Poaceae; genus Zizania; species Zizania palustris. Next base: position 64,999,020 of record JAAALK010000284.1, on the reverse strand, counting down.
ATGACCGCAATGGGCACATCTGGGGGCCTGGACAAGGACGAGAGCGGCGTCAAGGTCAATGAGAGAGATTTTCGAGGGATGATCGGTTCGTTGTTGTACTTGACGGCAACAAGACTGGACATACAGTTCGTCGTGGGGCTGTGCGCACGCTTCCAATCCTCACCACGCGCGTCTCATCGGTAGGCTGTCAAGCGCATTTTTAGGTATCTCACCTATGCGCCGATCTTGGTCTTTATTACTCAGCATCATCATCTCTTTATTTATCTGGCTTTTTGGACGCTGACTTTGGTGGGTGTCGGTTGGATCGCAAGTCGACTTCCGGTACTTGCCAGTTTCTTGGTTCGTCTCTTGTGTCTTGGTCTTCTCGAAAGCAATCTGGAGTTGCTCTTTCGACCACTGAGGCTGAGTATGTAGCTGCTGCTAGCTGCTGCTCACAGTTGGTTTGGATGATTTCTACTTTACGAGATTTTGGGTTGTTCTTTCCTACCAGAGTTCCTTTGTTTTGCGACAGCACCAGTGCTATTAGTGTAGGGGAAAACCCTTGTCTCCATTCAAAAACCAAACTACATTGATGTGCGCTTTCACTTTCTGAGGGATCAATATGAGAATGGTGTCATTGACCTTGTTCATGTTGATACCCATCATCAGTTACCTGACATTTTCACCAAACCCCTAGATCAGTCTACTTTTGAGCGTTTACGAGGGGATTTGGGTGTTGTGTATCCTTTCTAGGATATTTTGCGTCAGTTTTCTTTCTTCTTTACTCTTTTCTTGAGTCTTTTTGTGTGTGTTCATATCATACATACTCTCATATCACACTTTTGAGCTTGCTTCTGTTATATGATTGAACTGCTTTACTTATTCTAGCTGGTACATGCTTTTGATTACTTGTCGATGACCAAGCTTTGATTCAGTTCACTTGATATGTCTGATATTGTCATATGCATGACTTTTATGCTTTAAACTTGAAAAATAATCACCATTGCTTCTGGTAACTAGCATGTGTAGGCTGAGTGCTTTTGCTATCTGTTACATGCCTTGTAGCTAGTTCCTCACATAGATGCTGATATGCAACTTGGACATCTTTATGCCTTAACATGGAAAATGCGCTATAAAAATGATAAAAATCAAAGATGAATGAAAACTCCATGCCTTTTTATGCTTGAGTTGAAAAGATCCAAGTGGGTTTGCTTTGTCGCATTGCATTGTTCTGGACTGCTTACCATAGCACCTTGGTATGAACTAGGACAGTGTAGTGTAATGCCAAGACCAATGTCTTAAGCTTCCGATGGTCTAGTTCTGGCCTAGGCTTGACTTGGTCGGTTAGCATAAGGTTTGACATGCAAATAACCCTTGGCAAAAATGAAAAGGAAAATGAAAAAGCCTTGAAAATTAAAAAGACAACAAGTTTGCTGAAGCACTTTGTTTTGGACCATGCTTATCTTGGTAGATATCAGTTAGCTTCTGCATCTCATGCTTTACCTTGCTTGTCAACTGGAAAATGTGGTGATGCTTTTGTTTGCGAAAATTGAAAAATGTGTGCTAATGACTTTCTTTAGATATCATCTGTTGCACTGATCTTGCCATGTATCTTAGATAGTATATCTCTTGCTATACTTGTTAGATGTTGTAGTTGCAGTCAATCATATCTGAGAAGCATGCTTTCTTCATTCCACTTGCACCCTAGTTGCATTCTTTGCATATTTTGAGGGGGAGTTGCATTTCAGGGGGAGTCTGAGTCTCTTTCGAGTGCATTTAGTCTCTCTTGATGAGTCCACTTGTCAACAAGGGGGAGAAATTTTGGGAGAAGAGTTTAAGGGGGAGTTTTGGCTTTCTCTGGGATTTGTTTCAGGGGGAGTTTTTGTCCCGTTTTGTCCTTACTCTTTTGATATCCTTGGTGATGATTCTGAGATTGCACTCGTTTTGAGCTTTTACCGTTGGTTAATCATAATGACCGTTTCTTGCTTTTGTTCGGCTTTTTGTCATTAGGGTTAAAATTTTACTTTATTTTCTTCTTCTCTGTTTTCTTGTGCTTCGTTTTCGTGTTTCCACATGTGCTTGCAGGTACTGGGGAGCTGATAAAGAGATGTGTTGACAATGCACTCATCAAGGGGGAGATTGAGGAGCCATGCTGAAGAGCGTGGGCCTCATGGCTCCAGATGTGATAAGTCATTGTCAACGGTAGTCAAAAATGACTGAAAAGAGAGAGAAGATCTGTTGTGTCTGGACCGCGTGTGACTCAGGTACAAGGGCAGCGAGCGACTGTCGGGCAGAAGGGCCGCGAAGTCGGGCTGGCCCAATCCAGGTACATGGGCTAGGAGCAGCAGAGGATCCACTGGGCTGTTGACCAGGATTGACTCAGGTACACGGGCAACGAGCGATTGCTGGGCTGAGGGAACTTCGGAATCAGGTCGGCCCAATCCGGGTACCTAGTGCAAAGTTGGTGGACGACTTTGTAAGTTTCGGTGCAAATCTGACGACCGCTGATCTCGCATCAGACTGTCCAGAAGTGAAGCCATAGTCGCTATGAAAGCTTAGCTTCTGGATAAGTCATCTGTAAATAGGAGTTTACTATTTTGTCCTTAGGCCCACAGTCAGTCAGTTGAGTCTGTAAAAATATCCTAAGGGTAGTTTGGTCTTTTACTTTTATTTCAGTGTCTGTAAAAAACCCTAAGGGTCTTTTAGTATTTTCCTAGTCTATTGGGCTGCCTATAAATAGGGCCCCAATCCCTAGGGTTAGGTTAACTCACTTAATGACAAACTTGAGTTCACTTTCCCCATACTGAGTTTCTGTTCTTTCTCCTGTTCTAAGCACGCCGCCGCTGTTCATCAAAATCTAATCGAGTCTGCTGTTTTCGTTCCTCAGGTTCTGATCTCATTGGTTTGCGTATGCTATTCATTTTTGCTCGTTCTATTTCCACCATAGATTGTTGGGTGTTTTTATTGGAGGCATCGATTGCCTGGTTCTTCGCGACATCCACCGAGCGAATTTTATCCTGTTGCATTTTTTATTCAATCTCTAACCTGTCGTAGGCTAGCCTGCAGTCTAGGACTGTTGTTTATTTCTTTCATCTACTAAAGTAGCTGGACTGCAACACGTTTTTGGTGTTCTTGACCGGCAGCACTCAGCTGCCCCTAGTCTCTAGCTTGAACAGCTCTTCCTAGTGCTACTCTTTGAAAGCAGAGTTGCTGTAGTTGCGTCAGGTTTTAGGCATGGGAAGTTGTGTGTAGCCAGGGCTTTTAGCTCTCTTCGGAAAATCTCTCTCTCTCTTGGCTCTGAAAGGTTGCAGCGCATAGCTTCATTAAGTTTTTTTTTCTGGGGCTATCGTATAGTGGCAGCATAGGTGCCTAGTTTTGTGTTTCGGTTCTGCAGCAGCCGGTTTTCCTATGTTGAACTTCGTTACTTTCGAAGAAGGTTATTTGAGGCCCTCAAGTGAATTCCGTTCGAAGCACTGATGCTGTCACTCTTTGTTCGGAGGGTGATTCTTTTTCGAAGTATGGATTTATCATGCTCTCTTCCGAAGGTTCTTTGATGTTTTTTATTTCAGAGTTGTTGTTTTTGCAACCTTCGACTGATTATTCTTCGGGCGTTTGATGTACGGTCTGGGACGTATAGTACTTTTTACAACAAACACCGAATCTTGCATATTCGAAGTATGTTTCGGAAGTACCTCGCTGATTTTTCCTTCGGAGTTTAAGTGCTTTGGAGCTAGGCTCCGCTCTCTGTCAGTTTCGGAGGGTCAACCTCGAAGCATTTTTCTTTTGTAGTGTTACCTGGCTTTTTGTCTTTGTGTGGGCTTCGGAGCTTTCCCTTTTTGCTACCTTCGAAGTATATTGCTGCTTGCTGTCGGAGGTCTCCATTTCAAAAGTTGCGAAGCAGACTTCGTCATCTACAGGCTTCGACACTGCATACCTCGAAGCAGGCTTCGACACTGCAGGCTTCGACACTGCAGGCCTCGACACTGCAAGCTTCGACACTGCGAAGCAGTCTTCGCCAAGTACCTTATTGGAGACAACTTTGAAGAGTAACTCCTCATCTATTTCACTTGTACTCAGTTTGAATTGCTGTGATGAACTTTGATCTGCCTATGTTTTAAATGCTTCGTTTACCTGCCTATTAGCACTGTGTTGGTGTTTCCTTGTCTAGGACACCGGTTGTTTCTAGGCTAGATTCTTTTAGGCTTCAGTGATCTGTTTACATTTTCCCTGCTAAGTCTTTTGAGGTGCGTTGGGTGTTGGGAGCAGGCCATTGATTCGAAAGAATTTTATAGGCACCCATTCACCCCCCCTCTGGTCGCTAGTTTCGGTCCTACAGAGATTAGACTAATGCAATATTATCCTATGTGTTATAGCGATAATTTATTAAAACATGGGCTCAATGATGATCAAAATGGGGGTTGTGACTTGCCTTGCTCAGCAAATGGCGACGGTGGAACCTCAGGGTAAAACTACGGCTCCTCGACGATCTCGTAGTCTTCTTGATACGGAAAAATTAAATACATTCAATAAACAATCAAAATATCACAAAACATGAACATACAAGTTTATGGTTTTAACTTTGGGGAATTAAGCCTTTATTATTCTGAAGTTATGTTGAAAGTATTAAAGATTAAATTTTAGGCTTTTTCCTAATTTATTTCATGAATTAACAATTTATCCCTAAGGGGTTTTTAATTATTTATTTAATAAGGATATTTTGGGCTAAAGTGACATACTGTTTTTATGGCATTAACATGTAGAGAATAAAAAGAGGAATTTAACAAAATTTGAAGGGTGAATTTTGGAGTTAAAATGGGCAAGTTATGAATTTTCAAAGTGTAAACAATTTTCTGGAATTTTATTTAAACAGAAAATGAGTTTTGGTCCACGGTGAGCCAGGCTCACGGTGAACCGCTGCACTGTGCACGTGGACCGGATTAACTAGAACCATCGGATCTGGATCAAGCGGCCAGGCGTGCGGCGGGAGGGTTCAAGAGATCACGGACGGCCCAGATGGCCCCGTACCGTTTTGACCAGATCAAGGGCCAAGATTAAACCCCGAAGGGATTTAATCTTAGCCCTTCGATCACAATCGTGCGGTCAGGGTGCCGTCCGGCATGGCACGTGCATAAGGGGTACCTTGCCCCCTTTGTCTCTGGCTCCGGTGGGCTCGGGTGCGGCGGCGATGGGCGGTCGACGTGGATCCCGACGGTGGCGACGGCGAGGATGGCGGGGGCCTGAGGCGGCGGCGAGCGGCGACCGGAGGTGGAGCATGGGTGAAACCCGAAAAAGGGGTGGCGGCGCTCTAGGATGCACTGGCTAGGGCTGTAGTGGCGTGGCGGAGTGCGGTGGCTCGAAGGGGGTTAAATAGGGGCTCGCCGGCGTAAAACAGGAAGGGAACTGAGGGTTTCCCATGATCTCCGGCGAGGGTTTCCAATCTCTCGGCCAAGCTTCCATCTACGAGAAAAAACATCGTCTTTTGATGGCATACGATCGCCGGTGATCGGGGGGGATGAATTCGGGGTTGGATCGGCGGATAAGGGTGGTCGGCGGTGAGGAAACAGAAGGAGGTCACTGGAAAGGAATGGGGGAGATCCCCTCCATCGAAGACGATGGATCTGACAGGTGGGTCCCACCTGTCAGCGGGTGAGTGGGAAAGGAAGGACCGACAAACAGGCCCGGGCTGTCAGTGGCAGAGGGAGGTGCTAGCGAGGCTGACGGGTGGGCCAGGAAGAGGCGGGCATGGGGAGGAGAGAGGGGTGCGAGCGCCGACAGGCGGACCCCACATGTAAGCGCCACACGGCTTGGACTGGGCTGGGTCGGAGCAGATTGGGGGTTTGCGGCCCAACATGATTTAAAATGCTTTTCTGAATTAAAATAATTCTAGTAATTCATTTATTTGATTAAAGGTTGAATCACTGTTGATAAAAATTTGTAAAAATTCCTGAAATTATATCTTGGCCTCTAGATTCCACCATAAATTTTCCAAGTTAAAATTTGAAGTATTCCTTCCTGTTTGGCTTTAATAGGGTTCTTTTAGTATCTTCTTTCATTTCATAAATCTTTTAAATTCCAGAAAATCCATTTTCTTTATTTTATTTATTTTTAATTTTTGGGATGTTACACCTATTGACCTCCCCTCTAGTCGCCATTCCGATCCCACATCTTATGCCTGAGATGGAAGCGATGTTTAAGAGATTCGGCTTTTCCGAGGCAGCTTCTCCAACTCCAATTGCTAGTTTACCCCTTGTGCACCACCCAGCCGAATAGATGGGAGCACCAGGAAAGCTGTCATGTCTCACCCTCTAAGACCGAGACCACATATACCACTATCAGTCAGACTGGCCCTTGGATCAGTCAGACCAACACGTAGCAAGCCCCACTGCCAACAACAAGTTAGTCCGACAAGGTACCATGCCGGTCCGACCGACCAATACACTTACGGTCAGACCGACTTTCATGTCAGGTCCGACCGACCAGTACGCCTATGGTCACACCGGCTCTATGGTCGGTCAGACCGCCCCTGTCTACTACACGCCGCCTCCACCCGTGCCTACACTACTTTTTCCCACGCATGGTCACATAGGATGTTAATAAACTCGAGCTTCTCTTGAGAGGAATTAGAGATTTGAAAAGGAATAAGTTCAGGTCGAAAGTAAATTGACGGTTAAATCTTTATTTGAATTTGAAACTTTTTTTATAATCAGAATACAACATATCTCATTCCATATAAAATTTTTGTATTTTTCTAGATCCATTTGCTATTTGTAACACATTAATTGTGTTGCTACGATTTATATTGGAATATGTGAAATTTGAACTGCAAGTACCTCAAACTGTATATGCACCATAATTTATACAAAAATCATATTCATGTTTTTGTGCCCATTTTTTGTTCTCATCCACTAAATTCATGGTTTTATTTGAAAAAAATATTTTATGATACTTAACAAAAGTCTAAAAATTAGGAACTAAATTTGAGTAATGTTTGTTGAGGGATCGGAATAGCGACTAGAGGGGGGTGAATAGGCGCCTCAACAATTTCTTGGGAAACAAATGTCCTTTTTAAATCACCCAATGTCCCTCAAATATCATCAAAAATCAAGTGTGAACCAAACAGTACAAAATCAGTGCAAAACTAGGCCCAAAATTTCAGTTCAGAGCAAATCGGAGTTTTGAGTGCCGAAATACTTCTATTGGTAACTGATTTGCCAATTTACACTTTCTTGATTGGTAATTAAAATACCGACAAGAGATTGTCGACTGTTGAAACTCCGACTCAGAAAAGAATTAACAATTTAGACCTAGAAACTTCAATGGATGACTTTGAGTTTGTTCTGATTAAATTTGCACACTTTGAAGTGTGATCAAATCTGAGAACATACACAAAACAGCAAATTCAGAATCTGATTCTAAAATTCAGATAGAACAACCATTTCTGAAACCATCATGAGGATGAATAGTATTGCTGAAACTATTGCTGAGCACAACCACAGAGTTAACCAATTTGACACATCTGTACAGATTTGCAATATGATCAAGTGTAAGCTCAACCAAAAAGTCTGAACCAGAGATAGAAATTCAGAAACTATACAATGTTTTCAAAAGTAATTAGAACTATCAACACAAAAGTATTTTCAAATGACAAAACTTATCTGAATTAATTGCAGTTGAAACTAAAGATAAATTTCAGATATTCAGTACATTTCAACCTAGAGAGTTGATTAAGCCAAAACGCTTTTGATTAAACTAAACTACAATTACCTAAACATATCAGGTTTGCAAGGTACACAACAGTGCTAATTTTAAATCTATATCATGAAACTGTAAAAGAATTTATGAAACAATGCAGTAGAAATGTATAAACAGAAAACTGATATTTAGTCCATCCTATCTGAACAAAAAGCAATAAAACTCAGAGAATTAGAACCTAATCTTTCATTTCATCCTAAACAGAGTTTAAATGATACAGAACTGAATTTGAATATTATCTCAGGAAGTATGCAGCAAGAAAGAAGCTACCTGTCTGAAGTCAAAAAGTAGACACAGAAATGACACAACCTGGACTAATTCAAGCAAACAGTGATCAAGACAACCAAGTTCAGCTATTAAAAAAACAGAATCAGTAATCAACTCTACAAAATTACTGAATAGATCAATTCAAATGCAATCAACACAGAACCAGTGTATATTGAATAATAGACATATTCAATATTGAAATGATTGAAGTTGATTCACTGTGAATGAAGAACACTGATATAGAATACATCATTTAAATTCAACTCCTCAAACTACCCAAAAAACTGTATCAGATCAAACAAAGAAGTTTCAAACAGTGTCAGAGCAACTGCAATATTACTTAGCAACTCTACTAACAAACCAGTTGAGAATAGATCAAATACACTCTGTCTGATTTTAAACAGTACTGTGCATCATCAGATTTTTCCAATCCAGGAATCTACAACAGTAGTACTGAACCTTTGAAGGAAAGAACCAGAAGTGTATCACAGTTCCAAACAGTGGATGTTCATAATAAATTTCTTTGAAAAGGAGTTCACTGAAAATTAGAACTCAGCAATAGTCACAAAGACATTCAAACTTTCATACGAACTTGCAGCATATGAACTAATATAAAGTCTATTACAAAGTACAGCTGAGTTCAGTGTAAGTTTATCGATGATTACTAAACTCAAGATTAAGTTCTGCACAGATTTGAAAAGATATCAACCAAAATCAATTTGCCACAGCATAAGCTTATGCTTCAATCAGACAGAAATTCAGAAAAAAACACCTTCAGATAAACTTGTTGTTAACCACAAACTTTCAGGGTGAAAACTTCAATTCTTGATATAAGAGAACAAAACAACATGCTAGAACCTGACTCTATCACTTCTGCAATTTGTAACTTTTAGATGATTGACACACTAGGAAATACACAACACTTTAGCGGGTTTAACACCAAATCAACATCAATCAGAAAGCGAATGACATATCAATCAGTCAAAAGATAACATGGACAGTGTGATTTCTTTCCACCAAAAAGATTCAACATCTCATAGAGCAATAAACGCAGTATCTCTCACACCTTCAGACATCACTTCCAGATCCACTCAAAAATTAGTAACCGGCTTATTCATCATGTAAACTGAGAATGAATCCAACTAAACTCACCTATTCTTGATTGATGATTCTTGATTTTACTCTCAGGTGATGGCTGGAACAATCGCACCAGAAGCTCCCAACAAAAACATGAACTCAATGCAGCAAGCAGCTCTGAGGAAAATCCTCTTTTCGATTTCACTGTATCTCGTCAAATAATCTCTGTAGCGCATAAGATTTTCAGCTGGACAGCGTGTATTGCGATTTTGTGGATCAAAAATCTGTTCCAAAAGTCCCCCAAAGTTTCCTCGAGCTGTAGCAAAACCAAGCAAAAGCTATAGCAAAACCAAACAAAATCAGATCATGTTCCTCATCCGAAAACAGCGAGAAAAATAAACCAAAATCCACTTGATTCCCTGTAGCATATCCAGATACTCCCGTAGCGCGTCAAGGATGGATCATCCGAACAATATTCTGCCATTTTTGTGGATAAAATTCTATTAAAAGGTTCAGCCAACTTTAGGGGATGAGATCCCTTAATGGCCTGTTTGGGAGAATGGGCCGGGATTGTGGGCTCCCAAACAGGCTCTAAGTATGCTTCTTCTAGAAAATAGTTTTACACAAAACCCCTTGGGTAATTTCAGAATTGAATATTCTGAAAATTACACCATTTGACTCAAAAGAAAAATTACAAAGAGACACTACTTTCAATATATTTTCAGAATAGACCCATTCTAAAAATATACCAAAAGAATACACTAACAAACTGAAATATTCAAACTAACACTAAAGTCCTATTTATTGAATTAACAAAAAACATTTAAAGTTTCGACGGTTTTTAGCAAAAATCGACAAAGCCTCTCAACTCTTCAACTCGTGACAACGCTTTGCGACTCTGAGCGCCAGCAAGCCACTTCCGCTCTCGATCCCTCAAGCCGCCTGAATGCTTGCCCTGATCTCCCTCTCATAGACCCGGTCATCACGCCGTTGAGAAACCATGTTGAAGAATATGGTTTTGATATTCCAGATATGATGAGTGATTGTCAACGGAAGTCAAAGGAAGGGAGAGATGAAGATCTGCCGAGTCTGAGGCGCATGTGACTCAGGTACACGGGCAGTGAGCGACGGCCGGGCAGAGGAGCTGCGGAGTCGGACTGGCCCAATTCGGGTACATTGCTAGGAGCGGCAGAGGATCCACCGATCTATTGACTGGGTTTGACTCAGGTACACGGGCGGCGAGCGATTGCCGGGCTGAGGGAGCTGCGGGGTCTGGTCGGCCCAATCCGGGTACCCGGTGCGAAGACGGTGGACGCTTTGTCAGTTTCGGCGTAAAAATGACAATCTATCATTAATTCATTTTTAGGATATTAATATTTAGTTTTTAAGTTTAGAATATTTTTATTGGAGTCAGTTAATTTTTCTAATAATATTTTAGTATTTTTCGGAATTTATTTTAGAGTCAGTTTATTTTACCCGAGGGTAAAGTAGTCTTTTCATGTATTAAGGTTTGCCTATAAATAGGCCCCTATCCTCTTAGGGATAGATGACTGTTTTTATTAGATCAATCTATAGTCCAACCTTTCTGTTTTCCGCTTTCGTTTTTTTCCTCCGAAAATCGTTCTTCTCTGGTGTTCTCGCATTTTCATCCGCTGACACACCTTCCAGCAGCCGGAGATCACAGCAGCCGGAGGTCACTGCACATGCGCCGAGGAAAGCAGCCGGCGTCAGCTGTGCACAGCAGTTAACGCGCAGCGTCAGGCGGGCCCCACAACGATTGACAACACAGCAGTCTTCTCTGGCTAGCAGCAGCATTGCAGCGTCATCTCCAATGTACCAACCAGAGAGCACCGTGCATTCCTAGGCCAGGCAAAACTATCGCCGTCTCGTGTTTATCTGCACTGTTTGGCACTTTTTCACTACAAGGTTTTTTCTTAGCAAATTTCTGGTGAGTTCTTATTAAGCAGGAACAGCGAACGCATGTAAATTTCGATGAACAGCGACGTCGCAGGTAAGTCTCGATCAGTTAGTTTTGATCTACTATTTTTAGGCAGATAAATTTTCTAGATAATCATTTATTAATAAATTAACCAAAAAAAATATTTCGAAATCTTGTTTTCTTATATTTAATCTGTTAAATTTTATTAGTTATCTCGTATTAATTTTTATCTGTATAATTTGCTCATATAAAAAGAAAAGAAAAATTTATTAGTCGCATTTATATTTTTATACTAGTTTTTGCATGCAATATTTTAGGTTGAGTTCTGAATTAATTTTTAATGATCCTAGATTTATTCATTCGATTAGTATTTTATTTCTAGACTGAGATATTATTATTTCAAGCCTTTATTTAGGTATTCTGCGGACGTTATTAAATATTTCTAGTGCCAATTTTATTTATTGCAGTATTTCTGTCTAGTTTATTTTTAATATCATTTTAATTAGCAAACCGGTCATTTTCAAGCTAGACAACTTTAATTCCAGTACTTGCTAATATTAATTGTTTGATTAAGTTTATGTTGGATGTTGGGATTAAATTTTAGTTTAGCAAGAAATTTTTAGGCGCCCATTCACCCCCCTCTGGTCGCTACTTTCGGTCCTACAGCCGTCACTTTCATCCGTCCGTTCAAGTCTTGCTCGGTCTCTTCATGCACTCTTGAGATCTTCTCCAACTTTGCCCGGCATCCCTGATCCTCCGGCATCGAGCTCCCCGCTTCACCCTTGATCACTCGTCGTTGACAGTTAGTCAGCATCTCCACCCTACACATCCAAGACAAGCCAAAACAAGAACATGATGCACCACCGAAACCCTCGGCACACAATCCTCACTTTTACATCGAACCCCTTGATGCACTCAAACCAATACTGTTGGCGCAAATGTTACGCCAACAGGTTCTCTGAGATCAAGAACGAACAAAAAGGGAGTTTGTGCTTTAGGACTACTTTGAGCCTCCGAACTGGATAGTAACTCAAGTGGTCCGAAGGAGTGTAATGAATAACTTGTTCTGGATCCCCTTTTACAAGGTACAAAGGGGGGTATTTATAGGGGAAAAAGCATAAGGAAAAGACCTATTTGTCCCTAGATTACAACCGACATAGTGGAAAACTATTCGGTACCATAAACAAGGTTATATAAGGTAAAGTACTACAAGGTAGATGGATAAGCTGGACATCCAATCAATCATGTCCTTCGGCTTCGAGGCCTCCATCTTCCATTCGGAGGGTTCTCCAGGGCTTCGCACCGCTGCACCCTTCGGCGTGGCGACGCATACTTCAAACAACAGCTTACTAGCTTCGGAGTCCTCCTCAGCCTTTGAAGGATTAATCTTTAAGCCCTGGAAATGGAGTAATTTCCCCCAACAGTAGCCCCTCGAATACGCCTCTCTATGGTTAACCTGTTTAGAAAGAAGACAGTATACGGAAGGAACATTTCTATTTTCTGAGGCTTAAAGAGGATTTGGGCATGCTGTGACTTAGCCGAGGACTTCGAGCCCAACGCGTTCGAACCTCTCCCTTCGGGTTTTTGATGCAGTGGGAACGCACGTTGGGAAGGGAACGTCTCGAAGTGCAAACGTCATGGAGCGCCGTTAGATTGTAGCCGTTACAGCGCAAGTAGCCGTTACGCTCTGCAAAAAAGGTAACGGTCGATTTTTACAGCGGTTGCACGCCGTTCCAATTACCGGACCCACTTGTCGGTGACAGAAGCCGAACCTGTAGTGTGAAATCAATCGAAGAGTAGTACTTGTCGTGCGGTTATAAAAGGGAAAGACAGGGATTAACCAGGATTTTTTACCGCATCCATTATTCACGATTCACTTTCCCCCAATCTCCCAATCTCTTGAGCACTTGAGCGCAATGGCGAGAACTAGCCACACCACTCCGGCAGTAGCCAACACCCTAGCGCAGAGGCAGGCGTGGGCTGCCTCGGCAGCAGCAGCAATGGCGGGGGCCTCGAGCGGAGCTTGGCCCAAGAATCCTCGGGCGCTCCGTCCGCCCTCCAAGAAGAAGATTGCCCAGAGCTTCATCATCGGCCAATCCGTGAGCACCGCCGAATCCATTGAAGAAGCAGTGGATGGGAAGCTGGGCGCTGGGCTAAGGACTCGAGTCCCCGGAACAGAATCAACCCCGAGGCCGCGAAGCGGGGAAGTGGTGGTCTTCGAAGCGTTCTTCGAAGCAGGCTTGGGGCTGCCGGCTGTGGACTTCTTGGCAGAGGTATTGGACTTGTTCCACATAACTCTGCCTCAGCTATCCCCCAACGCCATCGCGCGTTTAGACATCTTCGAATGGGCGCTCCGGGCAGAAGGATGCGAAGGACGCTCCGAGATCTTCGCCGCAACCCACGAAGCCATATGCCAGCCGAAGCCCCAAGACGGACCTGGAGACTCCAAGGTGACCATAGCCTTCGGCAGCGTCAACTTCCAGCTACGGAGGGAGCATGCCCTTCACTTCCCTGCAAAAGCCATAAACGACAGGTGGTATACAAACTGGATACTTCGGTGGTTTTATGCCGAAGCCGGAGAGGACTCCCCCCTCGCTGGTCCTCTCCAGGAGATCTGGTTTCGAAAGGAGGCGGACATCTCTCCGAACCCTAGCCTGCTCTCGATGAGGCTAGGGTTGCTCACTTCGGTGGCTCGTCGCATGAGCATGCGCGATCTTGCCGAGGAATTCATCGCCCTTCGGATCCCTCCCCTCGGAGCCAACTGGCCGATCGTGTTTCGACAGGCCTCGGAGGGGGACCTCCGAAACTTAGGTAAGACTTATTCCCTGCAGCATCATATTAGATGAAGGAATCAATTATGTTCATAATTTCATACCTTTTTCTTTCAGCGGCGCCTCTGGCATTGGCTCCGGAAGACATTGTTCGGGCCACCGAACGAGTTCTCGGAGCCCCTTCGGTGGCCGAGAGGCAAAAAAGGATAGAGCTGGTGGGATGCTGGGAGCGATCCAACAGAGTGTGGAGGGCTCTCGGGATGGGGCCCCTGTTCTTCCGGACTTCGCCCCGACTGGAGCGGTTGCTCGCAAGAGGAAAGCCGCTCCTGAGCCATCCAAGAAAACCGGCAAGCAACCGCCCAGGAAGAAGAAGGTAGCGAAGCCCCCTTCGCAGCTGGCACCTGCCTCGTCTGTTTCATCGCCGGGCGCTCAAAGCTCAGCCTCCGAAGAGGTAGAGGACTCCGATGGTCAGACAGCGGCGGCCTTTGAAGCCTACCTCCTAGACGACGAAGACACAGGGGAGGTCCCCCCTAGCACCTCCGTTAGGGAGGTAGTAAGCGTAACTCCGACGGCTCCTCCTCAGGAGATGACTTCGCCGACATCCTTCAGATGTATGAGGTCCTGGAGGATCCGGCGATCGTACCCCACGAGGCTCCCGGAGGTACTTTCCGAAGCCCCCTTGTTTTTTGATCAATACCTGCATGCTATTTCTGAAAACATGTTTATTAATTTTGTTATCGAAGTAGGTACCTCTACGGGCGTCAATGCCTCGGTGACGTCCGAAGCCCCTGCACCTTCGGAGGCTGCTGCTCAAGCGGACCCTCCCGTGCCCTTGGACGCTCCGAGTTTGATGGTGGAGGACGCATCCACCGGAGTGGAAGATGCGCTTGCCGGGGCGGAGCTGGCGACGGAGGTCACCCCTGCAGTGGCAGCCTCGACCACCGAAGTTGCCTCCGCCTCTGCGGTTCTGGTCGAAGGGGTAGCTGCCGACGGTCGGAGTACTCCTGCTTCACCCTCTTTCATACCGGGGAGGGGCAAGAGTATTTCTAGCCTCGGCCTTCTTCCTAGCCAGGCCGCGACCTCCGTCGGCAACTCGGAGGATGAGGCCGCAGCGGATGATGCCCAAGCTCTGTCTTGGCTTCCTCTGTTGGCTCCGTTCTTGGAGCACCGGAGTGGCCTCCAGAAACTCATGGAGCCCCTGGCTGAGAAAAGCCAGGACATCGCCAATTCGGACTTGGTCTCCGTCTTGAGCGAGGCCAAGGGCTTCGTCACTCAACACAGCCCTCGAAAGGGCTGCCCTTCAGGTATGAAAAAACACCATAGCTACTTCGCATTAGTGATCATAAATACCTCGGTACTTACTTTGTTCTTTTTGCAGCAATTTGTCCTTGCTAGAGCAGCAGCGACTTCCAATGAGGTCGAGGTTAATCGACTTAAACGGAAGGTCACCACCCTCTAGACGGCCCTTAACGACTCTACCAGGAGATCCTTCAGGCTGGAGGAAGAGATCGTAGAAGAACGGAGGGCGAGGGCGGCGTCTGACGAAGCCCTCCGGGAAGCGCGACAAGCCAGCGATGCCCTTCGTTCGTCTGCCCAAGAGGTCGAGGCCGAGCGCGTCGTCCTCCGGGCGGAAGTTGAAAGACTCCGCCAAGAGGCTGCTACTTCAAGTGCGCAGTTGGTGGAGCTCCAGGGGGCTCTCAACCAAGCGATGGCCCATAAGAGCTCTTTAATGCTCCGGGTGGCCGAAGTGTCTGCGACTACTGCAGGGCTGGAAGCAGCGGAGAAGAAGAATTCCAGTATTGCGGACTGTACCTTGGAGGCTCTTCAGGGTACGTTGGAGTACTTCGGCACCATGTGCCCTTTGTCTTCTGCTGCAACCCACGAGCCCCTTGACCGAAAGCTGACGAGGATCCAAGTTGCTTCGTCGCTGATGAAGAACTCCGGCATTCGGTACGGAGAGATCTCCGGACAGTGCACCGGCATTGGGGTTCTTCGTCACCTTGAATCTCTTCGGATCCCCCTCGGCTCAGTCGGGGGTTCGTCTCCTGGAGGCTTCGCAGACGACGACTTGCTGCGGCCATCTTCGGAGGTGGCTTCGGCCTGGGAAGCCTTCCGGTCGACCTAGAAGACAGACCACAAGGTCGCAGCTAAAGCTTGGATTGACGAGGCCCGCCGGCAGAAGCAAGCGCATACAAAGCCACCACTTCCTGCTTCGCCAGCCCCTTCGATTCCTGCTCCACCAACCGACCCGCAGGTTTAGCCACTTAGGGTTACTATGTACATGAAGCCTTGTAAAGCCTCTTTTTATTAATGAAAAAGTTATAAACAAGAACTTGTCTTGGGTGTTCTGCTCTTTTTTTAGGTTTTGTCATGCTCTTCGAGCCCTGACTTCGAACTTTTGGAAATTACCGACGAACTCCGAAAGGAGTGGGCTAACCTCGAGGGCTTGAGGCCTTACCGCCGCTCCCGTTTTTTTGTTCCTCGTGGAGACGGAGGAGAAATCACCCTTGAAGTTCGTCGGGATGTCTTAGCTTATATTAAAGAGGAAGAGAAGGCGGAGGGATCTTCGTCTTCTGAACCTATTGACTGGTCCGACTCGGAGTACCGGGCCGAAGACCCTGCGGAGGCTGACTCCGAAAGGCTCCTGACATGGGCCGAGCTTCAAGAGGAGCAGAAGAAACTGCGAGCCTTGAAGAAGAAGAGAAGCACCCGAACTAAAAGGACAATTTCAGTGACTCCGAGCTCCGAAGGGCAAAGTAGTTGTAGAGGTAGCTCTAGAGGCCGAAAAGGTCTCCGATTTTACCTAGGCTTAGACACAAATTTCTCTTGATGTAAAAGTTTAATAATTTAATGTGAAATGCTTCGAAAGTATGCTGTGTGACTTCTATCCTTTGACCCCCCTTGTGTGTGGCGGAGCCTTTACTATAGAGAAGGGTTCGCTAGGCACAAGGAATCTCCGAACAACCGCATGCTTCGAATTTATACTTATCATTTTTATTTTTAGTTCGCGCCCGAAGACTAAAAATTTGTTCGCGTTTTAAAGTCTTTAGACTCTTGTACGGATCCTAACAAGCCGGAGCCTGGAATCCATAGGGTGGCCACCTTCAGCTCTTTTACAGGCACTTCGCACCCGGAGGCCGAAAGTCTGTTTTTCTTTAAAGTCCTTAGACTCTTCTACGGATCCTAACAAGACGGAGCCTGGAATCCGTAGGTTGGCCACCTTCGGCTCTTTTACAGACACTTCGCACCCGGAGGCCGAAAGTCTGTTTTTCTTTAAAGTCCTTAGACTCTTCTACGGATCCTAATAAGCCGGAGCCTGGAATCCGTAGGTTGGCCACCTTCGGCTCTTTTACAGACACTTCGCACCCGGAGGCCGAAAGTCTGTTTTTCTTTAAAGTCCTTAGACTCTTCTACGGATCCTAACAAGCCGGAGCCTGGAATTCGTAGGTTGGCAACAAAGCCTTTGAACCAATGGTTCGAAGGCAGCTGCCTGGGTCTTGAGAAGAATGCTTGGCTCTACAAGCATCTCTGTCCTCCTAATGCGTCCATCAGGAGTAAGGGATATTCGAAGAGCAAACAAAATTCGACCCTTATCTTTATTCATAGAAAGGAAAGTTTTTACAAGTGATTACAAGGGGCCCCTAAGCAAAATAACGCTTAAGGTGCTCCGCATGCTGTTGGGGGAATATATTTCCCTTAAACAGGGGCCAAATGACGTCAGCCTCCGACAGCCTTCGGCCTAGGGCCTAGCACTGTCGGAGCCTGTTTTTCTATCTAAGTATTGTTCCCAGGTCCCAAGGTGCCTTTCGGGCCTGTAGCTTCGAAGCCCTTTAAACCAGGAGGTCCGGCTCGAAGCCCCCGATTCGGCCCTTGGCGCAAGACCGGAGGCCCCCCTCCGGAGTCCAGTTCGGAGGCCACCCTCCGGAGCCAAGCCCGGAGGCCACCCTCCGGAGCCAAGCCCGGAGGCCACCCTCCGGAGTCAAGTCCGGAGGCCGCCCTCCGGGAGCCAAGCCCGGAGGCCACCCTCCGGAGTCCAGTTCGGAGGCCACCCTCCGGAAGTCTAGTTCGGAGGCCACCCTCCGGAAGTCCAGTTCGGAGGCCACCCTCCGGAGCCAAGCCCGGAGGCCACCCTCCGGAGCCAAGCCCAGAGGCCACCCTCCGGAGTCAAGTCCGGAGGCCGCCCTCCGGGAGCCAAGCCCGGAGGCCACCCTCCGGAGTCCAGTTCGGAGGCCACCCTCCGGAAGTCCAGTTCGGAGGCCACCCTCCGGAGCCAAGCCCGGAGGCCACCCTCCGGAGCCAAGCCCGGAGGCCACCCTCCGGAGTCAAGTCCGGAGGCCGCCCTCCGGGAGCCAAGTCCGGAGGCCACCCTCCGGAGTCCAGTTCGGAGGCCACCCTCCGGAAGTCCAGTTCGGAGGCCACCCTCCGGAGCCAAGCCCGGAGGCCACCCTCCGGAGTCCAGTTCGGAGGCCGCCCTCCGGAAGCCAAGCCCGGAGGCCACCCTCCGGGAGCCAAGCCCGGAGGCCACCCTCCGGAGTCCAGTTCGGAGGCCGCCCTCCGGGAGCCAAGCCCGGAGGCCACCCTCCGGAGTCCAGTTCGGAGGCCGCCCTCCGGGAGCCAAGCCCGGAGGCCACCCTCCGGAGTCCAGTTCGGAGGCCGCCCTCCGGAGCCAAGTCCGGAGGCCGCCCCCCGAAGCCAAGACCGGAGGTCGCCCTCCGGAGCCAAGTCCATACCGGGGGCCCCTCCGCCCCTGGTATGTCGTTTAGCTGGTCAAAGCCTGGCGCAGCCTGACACGCCAGTAAAGCTGTAAAGTTGTCTGGCACCTTTTGTACTGTAGCTAGCTCCTTTTCCCCTCTCTGCCCCTATGAGCTTGAGGCTCATAGGGGGCATCCCAGTCTTTTCCGCTGGCCTGCGTGCCTATATAAGCAGGGCCAAGCCCTTGTAGCGGGACACACCCGACAGGGCCATGAGACCCCACAGGGCCATGAGACCCTGTAGTTCTCTTCTCCACACTAAGGCATACCATGCCCAATCCACCATAAACTGGACGTAGGGCTATTATCCCTTAGGGGAGGCCCGAACCAGTATAAACCCCTTCTCCCTCTGAGGGAACCCATCGAGGTTCATTATCCACATCGTACTCCACCACAGAAAAACCTGCTGGAACTAACGCAATTGTTCCAACAGTTGGCGCCGTCCGTGGGGAACTTAGTCCTAGAAGCTAAGTTCTCTACCACTGCCTGCAACCCGAAGTGCGCCCGAGGGGGGAGCATCGAGGCTTTCTCGCTTCGCGCACCCTCCGGCAAGGGGCTTCGAGGGCAGATCGAAGGCCACCTTCGCCTTCCTCCATCCTTCGCATACCGGAGCCCACTCTCCGGCAAGGGGCTCCGCTCCAAGTTTCAAAGGTCATCGAAGCCCCGAGGGCTACAAGGTAAGTACTGCCCGAAGGGACATTAAACATAAGCTCGAAGTATTGCTTCGCCTTAAAGCCGAAGCCCTGCTTCGCCCTTGAGTACAATTTTTCGCTCTTACTTCAAAAACCGAAGCCATGCTTCGCTTTATTTAAACCCGAAGCCATGCTCCGCCTTGTTCAAAAACCGAAGCCATGCTTCGCCTTATTTAAACACGAAGCCATGCTTCGCCTTATTTAAACCCGAAGCCACGCTTCGCCTTATTTAAAACCGAAGCCTTGCTTCGCTTTATAAAACCCGGAGTACCCCTCCGAAGGCTACATAGTGCCCCCGGGCCCGTAGCAGTGGGCTAAAAGGACTCCGGGCCACTGGCCCGACGCGTCCAGGGATTCCGGGCTCTGCGCCCGAAGCATCCCAGGGATTCCGGGTTCCGCACCCGAAGCATCCCAGGGTCGAAGGTGACCCAGAGTCGAAGGTGGCTCGGAGTCGAAGGTGGCTCACACTATCACAGGTTCGGTGAATCCACACCAAATATCCTTCTCATTACAGGACCAAGTTCTGAAGCCTTGCTTCATTATCTAAACACGCTCCGAAGCCTGGCTTCGCGTGCTCATATACTATACGCCTAAGCGTCTCGAAGTCATACTTCGCCATAATCTAAGTGCGTTTCAGAGCCCCGCTCACGCACAGCATCCAAACCCCGGCATGCCGAAGCACGCTTCGCTCAAATTGGGTATGCGGAAGCCTTGCTTCGCACCAAATTGATGCGTTCGGAGCCCGTAAGAGGCCCTCGCTCGGTACAAATCCAAATATCCGAAGCCGCCGAAAAGGCGCACCCCTTCGCATGTTTATTTTTTGCCCGCACCAGCAACGGTTAAGTCCCTAACTGCCACAAGCAAAAGGGGGAAGAATGTATGCGAGGTTTGCGAGTGTAATGCGCCGTACGAGCGTAACAAGCTAAGCGTTCGAAGCCAAACAATGCGAAACATATAAACAAAGTATGCAGGTATAATAAACTCCGTTCATTAAAGAACGATTGAGAAGTATGTTACAAATGTACTTCGAACACAAAACTACGAGTAATCTGTGTCTAAGCCTAAGAAGAACCGAGTGCGAGGCCCCAACCCCCGCTTATCTCTCCTTCGGCGGGGGCCCCCTCGGCTGGATGTTGCCTCGTCGGAGCCCGCTCTCCCTCGACCGGCCCGTCCAGGCTCCGAAGCCCACATGCTTCGACTTCCGCTTTGCAGGTTGCTCCAAGTTCGCGAAGCAGGCGGGGCCGTGTCGAAGGCAGAAAAGTCTAGGGCTTCGTCGCTCGCTAAGGCCGCTCGCAAAGGCAAAGGTAAAGGGTTCTGAAGGGGCTCCGCCTTCACAGCGGCTAGCAAATCCTGAGCTATTTCGGAGATGGCTTCGCCCCCAGGCCCCCTCGGAAGCTTAAACCGAGGAGGGCCTTCGGACCTAGCTACTTCAAGAATCGCCCACAGTTGTCGAAGCCCTTCAGAGTCCTCGAGGACTTCGAGGTCTACGCTCGAAGACTGAGCCTGGGCAGGTATAAAAAACCCCCGCATTCATATTAATAAACTGATAAGTCTTTACAAGCCTACAACTAGGTATTACAAGGAAGCCTAAGGAGATCTACACCTTCGGAGGCGGAGGCGGAGGCGTCGAGGTCGAAGGCTTGTCCGAGTCGGCGGGCCCCTTGAACCGGCGTTGTCGAAGGGCCTTCATGAGGTCAAGGACTGCCTCGCAGCCTTGCTCCTTCCAAGGCTCCTGCAGCCGCCGCCAGGCCCCGCGGACTTCGCCCGAAGGCGTCACCAAGTGCGGACCCCCGAAGGCCACTGGGGTCACGGAGGTCGCAGCCCGAAGGTGGTCACACCCCGCGGCATGGAGCAGATGCAACACCCCCTGGCCCGCGACGCGACCGGCCATAAGAGCGAAGCCCTTCAACGCTTCGTCCGCTACCGAAGCTGCAGTCTTCAAGAAATCAGCGCGGTCCCCAATCGGGTCCTGATCGCCAAAATCCGGAGTCCGGCACTCGGTCCCTATTTTCTCAAGGACCTCGGTCAGACTCTGAGTGGCCTCGCCGAGGTTAGCCACGACGAAGCTCTCAAGATCCCGAGCCCGCTGGCGGAGCTCCTCGTTCTCCTTCGCCTGACGGGCCTCGGCGTCCTTCGAAGCTTGGAGCTCCGCGCGGAGCCGAGCCGTCTCCAAGGCCAAGGCTTCCTTCGCCTCAGCAGCCGAAGCCTCGGCCCGCCTCCGCTTCTCAGCTTCCTCCAAGACCTCGCGGCGAAGGGCCTCCTTCTCTTCTGCGAGGCGCTCCATCCGCCTGTCAGCAGCAGTCGAAGCCGCCGCGTTCAGTGCGAAGGCCTGCAGAAATTCAAGAAACCTTAAGTACTAACCAAGGGACAAAGTATAGTTCGAAGCTACAAGGGGCTTCGCTCACCCGCAGGAGGACTTCGTTCGAACTGATGAAGAGATCCGCGGGGTCCTGATGGCTGAGCTGGGCTACCAGGTCCCCCTCCTCCGCAGAAGCACAAGCCTCGCGGAAACTGCGGATCGCCGCCACCGTCACACCTCCCCTCGGCTTGAAAGGGTGAATCACCGCCACAGTGGTCTCCGCGGGCTTCGGCGAGGCAGGGCTCAGGCCCACCACGTCGACATCCTCCTCGCCTCGAGGGACCGCCCGGCCTCCGCCGCCCTCGCCGTCAGACGAAGTGCTCTCGGACTCCGACTCACTGCTGCTGCCGCTGCTGCTGCTGCTGCTGCTCGAAGCTTCCGCGGACTTCGCTTCGGCGGGCTTCGATCCGCCTTCGCCTGCCGGCTTCGCCACAGTGGGCCTCGCATCATCTTCGTCCTCTGCAGGAAGCCAAGTCAAAACCTGCATATTGAAGGGAAGCATGCAAAAAGAAAAAGGGTTTACCATCATCAGAGATCTCTTGGAAGGAACCAGGGGCTAAGTGCGTCCTCCAGCTCCCTCGCTGCGAAGCTGGCGCATTCACCTCCGCGCCCGAAGTCGGTTCCGCCGGGGCATCCGTGGCCTCCTTGGCAGCAGGAGTGCGCGCGTCGGCCTCCTCCGAAGTCCTCACCGCCAGGGGCTTCACGGCCTTTTTGGGGGTCGGAGTAGCCGCGGGCTTCGCCGCAGCCTCCCCCGAGGCGTCCGGTTCATCCTCGTCCCCCCTCTTCCTCTTGGCTCCGGCCGACGAGGTGCCCAGGTGGGCGAAGTCCGGCAGAGCTGGGAGCCCTCCGAGGTCGAGCGCGCTCCATACTCTGTTCCAGCGCTCCCAGGACCCCACCAGGGCGAGGCGCTGGTTCTGCTCCTCGGGGGTCGGAGTCCCGACGACTCGGTCCGCCGCCGCGATGGCCTCCTCCGGAGTCCTCATGTCGAGGTCGGCTACGCGAAAAGGTTGAGTTAGGAGCAAGCATTCGAAGTATTAAAAGCAAGAAGAGCGCGAAGCCTTACAGAAACGATCGAAGGCCAGCTCGCTGAGTTCACCTCGACCCGAAGCCCGGAAGAGATCCTCCGGCCAGGAGCGCACGAGGGGGCTGAGCCGAAGGGTGATGAACTCCTCCGCGAGGTCCCTCATGCTCATCTTCGCCGCCACCCTTCGGAGCAGCGAGATCCTCGAGTGAAGGAGGCCTTCGCTGGTCGTCACCACCCCTTCGCGCCGGTACAGGATGTGGGCGTTGGTACTCCGAAGGGGAGAGTTCGCGCCGACGGAGGCGTAGAACCACTCTTGATCCCATCTCGAATACCACTTGTTGTTTACAGCCCTCGCAGGGAAGGCGTCCTGGAACTCCTTCCGGAGCTGGAAGTTGGCGCTGCCGAAGGCCAGCGCCCTCTTGACGCGGTCCGTCCCCTCCCTGGGCTTCGGCTGGCAGTTGGCGTCATGAAGAGCAACGAAGACGTCCGCGCGGCCCTCGCAGCCTTCGGCCCTCATGGCCCACTCAAAAACAGCTAGCCTCGCCACTGCGTTGGGCGAAAGCTGAGGGAGCTCAAGGTTGTAGGCCTTGAGGACTTTGCTCAGCATCCCCACCGCAGGCAGTCCGAGGCCGGCCTCGAAGAAGGCTTCAAACACCACCACTTCGTCGGCCCGAGGCTTCGGTACGGCCTCCGACTTCTCTGGAACCCTTAATTGGATTTTCGCTGCAATCTTCCCCTCGCAGGCTCTCCGGACCGACTCCTCCGTAGAGATCGAAGCCCTCATCTCCAGGGTCTGCTCGAACCTGTCGGAAGGCGTCCGAAGGTCCCTCGGCCCCAGTCGCCTAGCTGCGGGCTTCGCTGCCGCGGCCACTGCCGCCGCCGCCTGCACTTGGGCGGAGCCCGAGCTCGAGCCCAAAACCAGGGGCTTCGCCACTCCCTTCTTCGGCATTCTGATCAGACTTCGGCTCGAAGGACTAAAGGATGGCGAAGGGCTAGAAGCTCGCGAAGGTCGCTCTGCGGAGCTAGGAGGAAGAGGAAAGCGAAGGTGGTAAGGCGGTAAGAAGAAGCGAATGAAAGTGTGCCGGAGCTGCACGCGGTAAGTCCCTATTTATAGGCGCGGTAAGAATTCCAACCGCCATGGGCCGAGCCCACCGCCAGATGGGCCTCCGGCGAAAGCAGATCGAGCCCAAGCAAGGTAACGGTAACTTTTTTGACCGTTGCGGAGCCGTTCGGGCTCCCCGAGGCCGCTCTAGCACGAGCATTCATTACCCCCGGGTATCGAGGTCACCTTCGGTCCAGGTTCCGAAGGTATGTCTCCTCTGAGGTTATGTTTTCTGGTCATTTGTCTTAAAGGCGCGTGCACCCCTTCGTCCCGAAGGCCTACACGCGAGGGGCTACTGTTGGGGGAATATATTTCCCTTAAACAGGGGCCAAATGACGTCAGCCTCCGACAGCCTTCGGCCTAGGGCCTAGCACTGTCGGAGCCTGTTTTTCTATCTAAGTATTGTTCCCAGGTCCCAAGGTGCCTTTCGGGCCTGTAGCTTCGAAGCCCTTTAAACCAGGAGGTCCGGCACGAAGCCCCCGATTCGGCCCTTGGCGCAAGACCGGAGGCCCCCCTCCGGAGTCCAGTTCGGAGGCCACCCTCCGGAGCCAAGCCCGGAGGCCACCCTCCGGAGCCAAGCCCGGAGGCCGCCCTCCGGGAGCCAAGCCCGGAGGCCACCCTCCGGAGTCCAGTTCGGAGGCCACCCTCCGGAAGTCCAGTTCGGAGGCCACCCTCCGGAGCCAAGCCCGGAGGCCACCCTCCGGAGTCAAGTCCGGAGGCCGCCCTCCGGGAGCCAAGCCCGGAGGCCACCCTCCGGAGTCCAGTTCGGAGGCCACCCTCCGGAAGTCCAGTTCGGAGGCCACCCTCCGGAGCCAAGCCCGGAGGCCACCCTCCGGAGTCAAGTCCGGAGGCCGCCCTCCGGGAGCCAAGTCCGGAGGCCACCCTCCGGAGTCCAGTTCGGAGGCCACCCTCCGGAAGTCCAGTTCGGAGGCCACCCTCCGGAGCCAAGCCGGAGGCCACCCTCCGGAGTCCAGTTCGGAGGCCGCCCTCTGGAAGCCAAGCCCGGAGGCCGCCCTCCGGGAGCCAAGCCCGGAGGCCACCCTCCGGAGTCCAGTTCGGAGGCCGCCCTCCGGGAGCCAAGCCCGGAGGCCACCCTCCGGAGTCCAATTCGGAGGCCGCCCTCCGGGAGCCAAGCCCGGAGGCCACCCTCCGGAGTCCAGTTCGGAGGCCGCCCTCCGGAGCCAAGTCCGGAGGCCGCCCCCCGAAGCCAAGACCGGAGGTCGCCCTCCGGAGCCAAGTCCATACCGGGGGCCCCTCCGCCCCTGGTATGTCGTTTAGCTGGTCAAAGCCTGGCGCAGCCTGACACGCCAGTAAAGCTGTAAAGTTGTCTGGCACCTTTTGTACTGTAGCTAGCTCCTTTTCCCCTCTCTGCCCCTATGATCCTGAGGCTCATAGGGGGCATCCCAGTCTTTTCCGCTGGCCTGCGTGCCTATATAAGCAGGGCCAAGCCCTTGTAGCGGGACACACCCGACAGGGCCATGAGACCCCACAGGGCCATGAGACCCTGTAGTTCTCTTCTCCACACTAAGGCATACCATGCCCAATCCACCATAAACTGGACGTAGGGCTATTATCCCTTAGGGGAGGCCCGAACCAGTATAAACCTCTTCTCCCTCTGAGGGAACCCATCGAGGTTCATTATCCACATCGTACTCCACCACAGAAAAACCTGCTGGAACTAACGCAATTGTTCCAACACATGTCATGCATGCTTCAATTCTTCTCCTTCTAAATTAGCTAATTTAAACGATCCGGGGCGTCCTGAGCGTAAGATAACATATGGTCCTTCCCATTTGTTTCCTAGCTTCCCTGGAGCTATTACACTTTGCAACACTAGATGACCAGGCTTTAACTCATTTAGATTTACCTTCGGGTCATACCATGTTTTGGTGTCGTCCTGGTACTTAGTCAGGTTGGCGACAGCTCGAAGCCTTGTTTCTTCTGACAAATCCAGCGAAGTGCTCCTGTCACCTTCGTCCCCAGGTTGAATTACGTGAAGCGATCCACCTCTAAGCTCCGTAGGAGTCATGGCCTCATCTCCGAAGAGCAATCTAAATGGTGTGAAACCTGTTGACCTGGTCTGAGTGGTTCGAATGGACCACAAGATTTTGGGGAGCTCTTCGACCCACAGCCCCTTGGCCAATCCAACAATTCGGCGATTCAGCCCAGAGAGGATGTTCCCGTTGGCTCTCTCAACGGCTCCGTTGGACTGTGGATGTCGCACCGCCGCGAAGCATAGCTTAATGCCCAGTTCTTCACAAAATGTTTGGAAGGTGTCAGCTTCGAACTGGGTTCCATTATCCACCGTCAACTCTCTTGGAACTCCGAACCTGCATATAACATTCTGCCAGAAAAATTTTTGGACGTTCCTCGAGGTGATAGCTGTTAATGGCTCCGCTTCAACCCATTTTGAGAAATACTCGATTGCCACTACCACAAATTTCAAGCCCCCTTTTGCCACTGGGAAAGGGCCTATGAGGTCCATGCCCCATCTAGCCATTGGCCATACTGGGGCAATAACTTGAAGCTGAGTTGGCGGGCGATGGCTCCGTCTGCCCATCCACTGGCAGCCTTGGCAAGTTCGAACCAGTTCCTCCGCATCTCTTACTATAGTTGGCCAATAAAATCCTTGCCGAAGTGTCATGCCTGCTAGCGCCCGAGGGGCTAAATGACCTCCGCACAAGCCTTCGTGGATGTCTCGAAGTATGTCTTCACCTTCGAGCTGTGAGATGCATCTAAGTAGGGGTGAACACACTCCAGCTTTGTATAATATTCCATCAATAATCTTGTAATTTCGAGCTCTTGCTTGCAATCTTCGGGCTTCGGGGCCTTCGGGAGGGTCCATGCTACTTTGCAAAATGTTCATAATCGGAGCCCGCCAATCTGTAATTGGAATGCATAGTACCTCCGAAGAGGGTATTTGAACAGCTGCTGGTTGCGCTAGCTCTTCGTAGAAAGCACCCTCCGGGAGGTCCACCGCCCCTGCTGCAGCCTTTGCAAGAATATCTGCAAGTTGGTTCTCTGCCCGAGGGATACTTCGAACTGTAAATCCTTTGAATGCTGCTTCGGCCTTGCGGATTTCTTCGAGGTATTGTGCGAGATGTGGATTCTTTGCTTGAAAACTTTTATCAACATACCCCGCGACGACTTGGGAATCTGTCTTAATTATTATTCTTGCAGCTCTGAGTGCCTTAGCCTTTCGGAGGCCTAGCAAGATTCCTTCATACTCGGCAATGTTATTAGTGGTTCTGAAGTTAAGCCTCACAGAATACATGGCCTTCTGCCCCGATGGTGATATGATGACGGCCCCTGCTCCGGCACCTGATGCTTGATAAGCTCCGTTAGAAAATATTGTCCAAAAACCTTCAGAGGGTTCTTCCGGGGCCCAAATAGCAGATGGAGTCCACTCTGCTACGAAATCTGCTATAATTTGAGATTTAATAGCTGTTCTCGCCGTGAAGGAGATTCCGAAGGGTGCCAGCTCGACTGCCCATTTTCCAATCCTGCCCGTAGAATCTTTGTTTCGGAGCATATCCCCAAGAGGATACGATGTAGGGACGATCAGGTTATGCGCCAAGAAATAATGCCTTAGCTTTCGCGAGGCCATTACTAGGGCATAAGCAAACTTCTCAAGCTCGGAGTATCTGATTTTAGCTCCGGATAATGCTTCCGACA
Organism: Zizania palustris; assembly: GCA_019279435.1. Classification (NCBI taxonomy): domain Eukaryota; kingdom Viridiplantae; phylum Streptophyta; class Magnoliopsida; order Poales; family Poaceae; genus Zizania; species Zizania palustris. The sequence goes on along the minus strand of JAAALK010000284.1, from coordinate 64,971,632 downwards.
CAAAATACACTGGGTTCTGGACTAGCTTTTCTTTAAGCTCAACTTCTCGGACCAATACTGCGCTCACCGCTGAACTTGTTGCTGCAAGATAAAGGAGCAGTGTTTCTTCTGGGAGTGGAACGGTCAAAATTGATAATCTTCCGAGGTATGCCTTTATATCATCGAAGCTCTTCTGGCACTCTGATGTCCACTGAAAGCTTTGGACCCCTTTAGCGCTTTGAAAATTGGGAGACTCCGCTCTGCTGACCTGGCCAGGAACCTCCTAAGAGCTGCGAGCCTTCCTGCTAGCTTCTGAACTTGCTTCAAATTCTCTGGTGGAGCCATCCTTTGTAGTGCGCTTATCTGTGTTGGGCTAGCTTCGATTCCCCTGCTCGAAACTAAGTACCCTAGTAGTTTTCCTGCTTGTGCTCCGAATATACATTTTTCTGGATTGAGGCGTACTCCACATGCTCGGAGGCTCTCAAATGTTTCATCTAGATCTAGGCTATGCTGGTGCTTTTGAGCACTTTTTATTACAATATCATCCATATAGGCCTCGACATTCTGGCCTATCTGATGACCTAGAGCCTTAGCTATTAAACGAGAAAAGGTGGCTCCGGCATTCCGTAGCCCAAAAGGCATTCTTACATAACAAAATACTCCGGAAGGAGTTATAAAGCTTGTCTTGGCTTCGTCTTCACGCTTCAGCCATACTTGATGATATCCGGAGTAAGCGTCGAGGAAACTTAGCAATTCGGAGCCGGTTGTGGAATCTACCAGCTGATCTATTTGGGGCATCGGGTAGGGGTCTCACGGGCATGCTTTATTTAATGAAGTTAAGTCGATACACATGCGCCACTTGTTCGAGTCCTTCTTCCTTACAAAAACAGGGTTAGCCAACCACTCGGTATGGGCTACCTCCCTGATGATACCAGCTCTTAACAATTTTTCTGCTTCAGTTTTGGCGAGGCTTGCTCTTTCTGTTGACAGCTTGCGGAGCCCCTGGCGCACTGGCCTGGCCTTCGGGTTGACGAGTAGACTATGCTTGATGATGCTTCGATCGACCCCGGTGATGTCTTCGTCAGTCCAAGCAAATACGTCTAGATTTGTCCTGATGACTTCTTCTAACGAGGCAGCTATTTCCGGGGATAGCCCCTTGCCGAACTGTACTGGGTACTCTTTGCCATCTTTCGAAATTATTCTTGTCTCAACATCACCCTCCGGGCTTGGCTTGAGCGATGATCCCTTCAGAGGTTTCGGGGTCTCCGGCACTTCTTCGATGCTTTCCGCCACACTATGCACCTGTCGGGGGTCCAAAGGCTGCCCATGGCCATACTCCATCCTCCGGGCTACAGCTTGGTCTCCTGAAATAGTAAGCACTCCACCTTGCGTGGGCATTTTGAGACAAAGGTAATTATGGTGTGCTATAGCCCCGAACTGGTTCAACATCCCTTGGCCGAAGATAGCGTTGTAAGCGTATGGGGCGTCAACCACGTCGAAGATCACCTCTTCTACTCGGGCCAAAGGCCCCTCTCCGAAGGCAACCTCGAGGCCTATTTGGCCGAGGGCATCGAGAGGCGGTCCTGAGAACCCTTGAAGCGGCCGGGCTGCTGGAAGTAGATGCTTCCGAGGTATGCACATCTGATCGAAGGCCTGGGCAAAGAGTATGTCCGCGGAGCTCCCACCATCTACTAGGATTCTTCGGACCTCCACTCCTGCTATATCAGCAGAAATGACCAATGAGTCAGCATAGGGGAACTTCACCCCCGCAGCATCACTGGCGGTAAACGAGATGGGCACGTGGGACCACTTTGGCATCTCTTCGGCGGAACTCGAGGTCCCAATGTGCCCGACCTCGCGGACGTACTCACGCCGCTGTCTTTTGGACATGCTTCCGAAGGTCCCCCCTCCGGAGATGGGCAGGACTACTCTCTTGCCGCGATCCTGCGGGTCTTCTTGCTTTGGTGGTGGCATAATATTGGCCACCGGCAGCCGCATGGGGGCTTCAGGGGCACCGCCTCGGGCCACAGCTTGTACAGGCTCCGAGCGTGCTGATGGTGGGGCCCGATCCGAAGTACCCCGATCGGTACTTCGTTCAAGGAAGTCGCCCCGAAGGGCCAACACTGCCTTGCAATCCTTCGTGTCATGGCTTCTATTGTCGCCATGCACGCAACAGAAAAAACTCTGGCGCCTGCCAGGCACCCTTTCTTGAGGCTTCGGCGGCCCGGAGTGTTTCTCCCACCCGCTGCTTTACTTGGAACAAGCTTCCTGTGGACATCGGGGCCATGAAGGTGCCTTGGAAGTTGCTCACAAATTTCTTCTTCAGCTGCTCCCAGGAACTGATCGATCCTGGCTTTAAGGACCAGAACTAGCGGAGTGCCACGCCTTCGAGGGCGAGGGGGAAGCATTTTGCCATAGTGCTTCGCACCCCTCCACTCGCTTCTATTGCCAGGGTGTAAGAGCGGGCGAACTCTCCGGGGTCCGACCCCCCGGAGTACTTGTGCAATTTCGAGGCCTTGAATCTGGGGTCGAAAGGCACTCTCTGCAAATCTGATATGTGGGCCATGCGTCCACATCAATATTAAATTTATTTTTCGTTCGGAGAGGGGCCAAAGGATGCATTCTCGGCTTCCTCCGGGACTTGGATAACTTCTGGGGGATTGTGGGTACCACCGTCTTGAGGCCCTCCTGGAGTTTCGGTGGAAGCTTGAGTGCGGAGGCGATCGGCGGCCTCTTGCCTCCACCTAGATACCTCCTCCTGAAGCCTGGCTAGTTGCGTAGCCTCGGTTTCGGGAGGGCCTTCGTCTTCGTCAGAGGGCACTTTCGGGTCTCGGGAGCTGACGTAGTCGGTCTGAAGCACCGTAGGAGGAGCCAGAGGGCCCCGGGGCGCTCGACGCCCAGCAGTCTCGGCGGGAATCGCTGGATTAGCCGAGGGTCCAGCTCCTGTGGTCTGAGGGGACCTTCGGAGAGGACCCGAAGCCTGACTTCTCTTCGGAGGCATAGCTAGCCACGAAGAGGTCTTGGAGACGGAGGACTTCGAATGACCCGAGGGGTCGAGTGAAGGCCTTCGGGCTGCACTAAGAAGCCCTTAACTGAAGGGTGCGCGGAATCTTGAGACTCCGAGGCTCCCTCCGTAAGTACTCTTCGAAGTGCAGTCAGCAGCAGAGAACAAGCTTTTAGAACTTGGTTCCCCACGGACGGCGCCAACTGTTGGCGCAAATGTTACGCCAACAGGTTCTCTGAGATCAAGAACGAACAAACATGGAGTTTGTGCTTTAGGACTACTTTGAGCCTCCGAACTGGATAGTAACTCAAGTGGTCCGAAGGAGTGTAATGAATAACTTGTTCTGGATCCCCTTTTACAAGGTACAAAGGGGGGGTATTTATAGGGGAAAAAGCATAAGGAAAAGACCTATTTGATTACAACCGACATAGTGGAAACTATTCGGTACCATAAACAAGGTTATATAAGGTAAAGTACTACAAGGTAGATAGATAAGCTGGACATCCAATCAATCATGTCCTTCGGCTTCGAGGCCTCCATCTTCCATTCGGAGTGTTCTCCAGGGCTTCGCACCGCTGCACCCTTCGGCGTGGCGACGCATACTTCGAACAACAGCTTACTAGCTTCGGAGTCCTCCTCAGCCTTTGAAGGATTAATCTTTAAGCCCTGGAAATGGAGTAATTTCCCCCAACAAATACTAACACATTCACTCGATCACTCATCCTTGACAATCACTCATCATATAGATAGAAACCACCCTTGGTTTCACAATCTCCCCCTTGATGAGTACATTGACAACCCCAAGCAAAAACATGATGAAGGTTTCAAGTTAAGCGCACAAGTGACAATAAAAACTCATAAAAGAGAAAAACATGTCACTTGATAAAAGATCTCCTCCTTGAGCAAAAACCTTATGCAAAGCAAGGCAAAATCATCAAAAAGCATATCATTTCAAGGCATGATGAAAGCTCCCCCTTAGCCAAGCAATCCAAAAAGCCTCCAAAAGCATCATGTAGACCATTTGACCCCCTTTGACAATGCAGGCATCAAGGAGATAAAAAGATGCAAAGAGGGGAATGAGGGTAAAGAAGATATGTGAGCTTCCGAAACATGAGCAACCGCAATTACAGTACAAACAATCATTTGCCTTGAATATCGTCTAAAAGTATTGTATGACTAGCTCAGGTGAATACCATCTAAACAAAAGGCATGAGCAAGCATTTTCAGATTTTAGCAAATAAAAGCATTACCACTTAGACTAGCATACTAGACATGTCAAGGCACGAGATGCAAAAGCTAATCAAGCACACACTAGATAAGCATATCCCACTGCAAGGAGCTTCAGCAAACTTGATATGCAATGAATTTTAACTTTTCATTTTTGTGCCAGGGGTTATTTGCATGTCAACCTTATGTTAACCGACCAAGCCAAGCCTAGGTCATGCAAAAGACCATCGGAAGCTTAAAGCATTGATCTCGGTATACACTTCAATGTCCCGATTCATACCAAAGTGCTATGGTAAGTAGTAGAGAACAATGTAGTGCGACAAAGCAAACTCACCTAGATATTTTCAACTTTAGCACACAACAGCATGAATGTCATTCATTTTCATTTTCATCCATTTTTCATTTTCATTTTCATTCATTTTCATTTTCATTCATTTTTGATGAAATCAAGTTGCGTATTTGCATCAAAGTAAAAAGGACCTAGCTATCAGGTGTATAAAAGATAGCAAAAACACTCAAGCCATTCAAGCTAGTTTCTAGACTAAGCAGTGATCATTTTCAAATTTTCACAAATAAAAGACATGCTCATGACAATTATAGGATGAAAACATGCCAAGTACAGTCAACAGTATTAAAGACAATGGTACAAAGGCATAACAAAGCATGTACTTGTAAAAGAAATTAATCATATGACAGAAGCTCATGCAATGCTACACAACTCTCCCTCAAAACATGCTAAAAGTTCTCGAATGCTCAGTGAGATGGTGAGTTAAAAACTGTTTTGGAATCCAGCATCGCAAAACTCGAGAACCAGGAAAAGTAGTAGACTAATCATGCACCGGATATGAACCATGATAAAAAGTGTGTGGTCTACCTACAAAGCGCGAACCTAGAAAACGATGATATCTCCCAACCCGTCGAGCATCAAAACCTCTTACACATGATCTATCACCATATGAAGCATGGTGTACACCATGAGGGGCATAATCACTCACAAAACCATGTGGGGCCTCAAAATCAGGATAAGAGCAAAAAGCAGACTCATGCATACCAAAAGATGGGTAATGCATGTCCTGAAAGCTCATAGCAAAAGATCGTCGCTCATCCCTGATACGACGAAAGCAAAACCCAACCAAGTGACCCACACGATGACAATACGAGCAGTGATACACTCTCTTGGGTTTGTGAGCATGGGTCTCAGGCGCTGTTGGGTGAATAAGTTTTCCCTTGAACAGGGGCCAAATGATGTCAGCCTCCATAGGACTCCAGCCCGAAGCATGACATTGTCGAAGCAGATTCCCACCTACCGAAGTTATTTCCAAGCAGCAATTAGTCCAAGCCTCCAGGTTCTCTTTGGAGCTAGCCTCCAGACTCCCTTCGGAGCTAACCTCCGGGTTCCCTTTGGAGTCCTCCGGAGCCTAGCCTCCGGGCTCCCTTCATAGACAGCCTCTGGGTTCTCTTCGGAGGTAGCCTCCGAACTCCCTTCGAAGCTAACCTCTGGGTTCCTTTCGGAGTCCTCCAGAGCCTAGCCTCCGGGCTCCCTTCGGAGTCAACCCTCTGGGTTCCCTTCGGAGTCATCCCTCTAGGCTCCCTTCGGGGTTCCCCAGAGCCAACCTCTGGACCCCCTCTGGTCCCTTTCGAAGCTAAGTCTCCGGAAGTCCACTTCGGAGTGCCCTTCGAAGCCTTTGATGCAGTCTCCACCCGAAGAGCTCCGGCCACCACTCCAAACCAGGAAAATATCTCAACCCCGCTGTAGTGCAGAGCCATACCAAGGGCCCCTCTACCCCTAGTATGGCATTTAGCTACTCAGATGTGATGTTTATCTGACACGTCTGTAAAGCTGAAAAGCTGTTTGTACAGTAGTCTAGTCTTTTTCCGTTCTTGCCCCTATAAGGCCAATGACCTGTAGGGGGCATTTAGGTCTTTTCCTTTAGCCTGCGTGCCTATAAAAGCAGGGCCAAGCCCTTGTAATAGGGGGGAGTAGAGGCAAAACTATGCCAAATCCACAGTAGACTGGACGTAGGGATATTATCCCTTCAGGGAGGCCTAAACCAGTATAAATTCTGTCTCCATATGTGAGAACCCTTCGAGGTTCACTCTATAGACCATATACACACAAAACCTGCTGTAGCTAACGCAATTGCTACAACAGTTGGCGCCATCCGTGGGGAACCTAGTCCTAAAAGCTAACTTCTTTGCCACTTCCTGTGTCCCGAAGTACCCTTGAGGGGGAGCTTCGAAGTTTTCTTGCTTCGCGCACCCTCCGGCAAGCGGCTTTAGGTGCAGCCCGAAGGCCTTCTTCGCCTTCCACCATCTCACACGGTTCGGAGTTTACCCTCTGGCTAGGAGATCCACTTCGCGCACCGAAGGCCTCAGAAGCCCCAGGGGCTACAGGGCAAGCTTTTCACTCACTTTACGAGGTATGTACACAATCTGAAGCCTCACTTCGCTGTGCCATTTACAATCATTTCAATAAATCATTGAAGTCGGGCTTCGCCTTAAAACCGAAGTCTTACTTCGCCTTTAAAGAAAAATTTTGCCCCCTCTATTATTAAAACTTGAAGCCTTGCTTCACTTTATCAAAAACCCAAAGCCTTGCTTCGCTTTACAAAATACGGAGTACCCCTCCGAAGGCTGCACAACACCTCCGGGCCCGTACCAGTGGTCTTTAGGACTCCCTCGGGTGATGACTCGAGGTGTCCAGGACTTCTGAGTGACGGCTCGATGAATCCGGGATTGCAGGCTCCGGCCTGATGCATCCTAGGGTTGAAGGTGGCCTAGGGTCGAAGGTGGCCCAAGTCGTAGGTGGCTCAACCTATCATAGGTTCGGTGAATCCACACCAAATATTCCTTTCATTCATTACAGGATCAAGCTCAAGAAGCCTTGCTTCGCTATCTGAACGCGCACCGAGGCCTCGCTTCACGTGACATGATCTAATCTAAAGTTCAAGCATCTCGAAGTCATGCTTCGCCTATAATCTAAGTGCGTTTCGGAGCCTCGCTCACGCACGTTATCCAAATCCAAGCATGTCGAAGCATGCTTCGCTTAATTTGAGTATGCTGAAGCCTTCCTTCACTTCAAATTAATGTGTTCGAAGCCCAAAAGAGGCCTTCGCTTGACGTGATATAAGCGTCTGAAGCCACCAAAATGGCGCACCCCTTCACATTCCAAATTGCTCACACCAGCAACGACTAAGTCCTTAGCTGCCACAGCGCAAGGGGGGACCGAAGTATGTATGCAAAGTGTGTGAATGTAATGCACAGTACGAACGTGATAAGATAAAACGTTCCAAAAAATTGAATCATGCGAAGCATGTAGACGAAGTATGCAAATACAACAAATCTCATTCATTGAATGATAATTGAGAAGTATGTTACAAATACACTTTGAAAAAAAATTATGAGTAGTCTGTATCTAAGCCTAAGAAAAAGCGAGCTCGAGGCCCTGACATGTTCGACCCTCGCTTGCTCTTCTTCTGGGCAGGGCCCTTCGGCTAGAAGAAGCCTCGTAGGAGCTTGCTCTCCCACGGCCGGACCAGTCCACGCCCCGAAGCCCACAGACCTTGTCTTTCGCCTTGCAGGTTTCTCCAAGTCTAGGACGTAGGTGGTGCCGTATCGAAGGCAGAGAAGTCTAGGGCTTCGCCGCCTGTTAAGGCCATACTCGAAGGCTGTACCCCCTCGCCACTTAAGTCTACTTCGAAACAGCTTAAGTCTGGCGAGGAAGAAGAAATCCGAAGAGGCTCCGTCTTCATGGTAGCCAGTAGCTCCTGGGCTACTTTGGAAATGGCTTCGCCCTTAGGACCGCTCGGAAGCTTGAACTGAGGAGGGCCTTCGGACCTAGCTACCTCAAGCACCACCCAAAGTTGGCGTAGCTCCTTAGAATCCTCAAGTACTTTGAGGTCAACATTCGAAGGCTGAGCCTGGGCAGGTATAAAGTACCCACACATTTATATTAATAAACTGATAAGTTTTTACAAGCCTACATCTAAGAATTACAAGGAGCCTAAGGAGGTCTACACCTTTGGAGGTGGAGGCTTCGACGTCGAAGGCTGAGCTAGCGAGGCTTGTGCCCTGGCTCAGCGAAGACAGAGGGCCTGTTGGAGGCCGAGGACTGCTTCGCTGCCTTGGGCCTTCCAAGGCTCCTGAAGATGGCGCCACGCTCCGTGGACATCTGAAGGCGGCTGCGACCAAGTGTTGGCCTCCGAACGCCACCGGAGTCGCTGAAGTTGCCGCCTCGAGGTGGTTGCACCCCATGTCATGAAGCATCTTCAACACTACTTGGCCCACCACTCGGCCGGCCATCAGAGTGAAGCCCTTCATCGACTCTTTCGCCATCGCAGCCGCAGTCTGTAGGAACTCGAGGTGATCCCTAACCGGGTCTTGAGGGTTGAAGTTTGGAGCCCGGCACTCAGTCCCTATCTACTCGAGGACTGTGGTCAGGCTCGAGGTAGCTTCATCGACTCCTTGAACCACAAAGTTCTACAGGCAATGGTCGGCTGCGTGAAGGTTAGAGTTCTCCGCCGCCAGCTTTGCTCTGGCCTCCTCCGAAGCTCGAAGTTCCGCTTGAAGCTTGTTGGTCTCCGAGACCAAGACCTCCCTCTCCTTCTCGGCCTCAGCCCTCACCACCTCTGTGGAAGCTTCGACTCACCTTCGCTTCTCGGCCTCCACCAAGATCTCACGTCGGAGGGCATCCCTCTCCTCTGCCAAGTCAGCCATCCGATGGTCCGCGGAGATTGCTGCAGTAGCATTCATCACGAAGACCTGAAAAGATTCAAGAAAGTCATAAGTGTTGATTGAAAAGAAAGTACGACTCGAAGATCATGTGGGACTTCGCTCACATGGACGAGGGTTTCAGTTTGCATTTGTGAAGAGGTCGAAGGGGCTCGAGCGGCTGAGTTGTGCCACCAAGCCCCCTAACCCTGTAGCAACACAACCTTCATGGAACGCGTGGCTGCCTCCGTCATAGGCCCCCTCGGCTGTAGAGACTGGATTATCTCGTCATAGCCTCCTCCGGTGTAGACTCCCGCGGAGCCGGGCTCTGGTCCACAACCTCGATGTGTTCTTCGGTCTCATCCCAAAGGTCCCCTTCGCCGCGGCTGTTCCCCCCATCCTCTTCGGACAAAGTACTAGTTGGACACCAAGCTACTGTTGTCGCTGCTGCTACCGGAGGCCTCCGTCGGCTTCGACACAATGGGCCTCACACCGGCGTCGACATCTGCAGAAAAATACAAGTCAATATTCACGTTTGAAAAGAGAAGTGTGATCAAGTGTTTACCTTCGTGGGAGGAAATATCTTCGAAGGAGGGGGAGCGATGTGTGCTCCCCAGTCCCTTCGCTGTGCAGGCAGAGCCCCAACCCCTGCGCCCGAAGAGGGTGTTGTAGCAGTCCTTGCCGCCACTTCGGTAGCTACCCCCAGAGCCCCTGCTGGTTCTGCTCCAGTTCTAGGGCTCACGACCATTGGCTCCTCCGCAGCAGGGGCTCCGACTGTCGGGAGCTCCGAGTGAACCCTCGAGGCTTCATGTTCGTTATCGTCCACCCTCTTCCTTTTGGAGCCGCTCACCGAGGGTGTAGGGCTGGCGAAGTCTGGCAGAGCTTGGACCCCCTTGATGTCGAGCCAGGCCCATACTCTGTTCCAGTGTTCCCAATTCCCCACCAGAGTGATCCATTGAGCCTGCTTCGAAGGTGTCGGGGCCCCGACGACATGCTCCGCCGCTATGATTGCCTCCTCTGGAGTCCTTACTTCGTGAGTGGCTTCATCAAAGCTCAAGTCAGCACGAGTTCATTTTGCGAAGTTTGAAGATGAAAAGAAATCGAAGTCTTACCAAGGCGCTCTGCCGACACCTTGCTTGGGATCTCTGAGCCCGAAGATTGAAAGAGACCATCTGGCCAAGAGAGCGTGAGGGGGCTGAGCCGAAGGGTGATGAACTCCTCCGCAAGGTCCCTCATGCTAATCCTCGAAGCCACCCTCCACAGGAGCAAAACCCTTGTGCAAAGGATGTCAAGACTCGTCTTCACCACGCCTTCGCGTCGGTAGGAGATGAGCGCGTTGGTACTCCGAAGGGGAGAGTTCGCGCCAACCGAGGCATAGAACCACTCTTGGTCCCACTTTGAGTACCACTTGCTATTGGCGGCCCTTGCTGGGAAGACATCCTGGTACTCCATCCGAAGTTGGACGTTGGCGCTCCCAAAGGCCAAGGCCCTCTTGACGTGGTCTGCCCCCTCCCTCTGCTTCGGCTGGCAGTTAGCGTCATGGAGGGCTACGAAGACATATGCTGTGCCCCTCGTAGCCTTCAGGCCCTCATAGCCCATTCAAAGACGACCAACCTCGCCACAAGCGTTTGGTGACAGATGAGGAAGCTCGAGGTTGTAGGCCTTCAACACTTCGCTCAACATGTCTACTGCCGGCAGCTCAAGGCTAACCTCGAAGATGTCTTCGAAGAGTACAGCCTCGTCAGCCCGAGGCCTCGGTATGGCCTCCGACTTCTCTGGTACCTGAAGCTAGATCTCTACCGATATCTTTGCCTCGCATGCCCTTCGGACAAACTCCTCCGTTGAGGCTGAAGCCCTCATTTCCAAAGTCTGCTCGAACTTGTCCGACGGCGACCGAAGGTCCCTCGGCCCCAAGCGCCTCGCTGCAGGCTTCACCGCCGCCGCCACCGCCTGCACCTAGGCAGAGCTCGAACTCACGCCCAGGGCCAAGGCCTTCTTCGACGCAACCTTCTTCGGCATTTTGTGAGGCTTCGGCGTGAAGGGCACTAAAGCTAGTGAAGCCGGCTCCGCGCGAAGCTAAAGATGAAGAGAAGAAAGCGAAGGGCGCTAGGAGTTGAGAAAGGAGCAAATGAGAGTGTGCCGAAGCCGTATGCGGTAAACCCCTTTTTATAGGTGGTAAAAATCCCAACAGTTCCCATGCCGAAGCCTATGACAAGTGGGCCTGGGGCGAAGATGAAACAAACCGGTGCGCCCCGCGCACCGTAATAGTCGATTTTATAACCGTGGTGGAACCGTTTGGTCTCCCCGAGGTCACCCTGTCAGTCGAGGAATGCAATTATTGCCTACACAAGTCGAAGCCCCCTTCGGTCCAAGCTTCGAAGGCCTATCTTCACTGAAGTTGCTTTTTTACTATCATTTGTCCAGAGGCGCACACACCCCTTCACTCTGAAGAGCTACGGGCGAGGGGCTACTGTTGGGGGAATAAGTTTTCACTTGAATAGGGGCCAAATGACGTCAGCCTCCATAGGACTCTGACTCGGAGCCTAACACTATCGAAGCAGATTCCCACCTACCGAAGTTATTTCCAAGCAGCAATTAGTCCAAGCCTCCAGGTTCTCTTCGGAGCTAGCCTCCAGACTCCCTTCAGAGCTAACCTCCGGGTTCCCTTCGGAGTCCTCCGGAGCCTAGCCTCTGGGCTCCCTTCGGAGTCCTCCGGAGCCTAGCCTCCGGGCTCCCTCGGAGCTAGCCTCCGGGTTCTCTTCGGAGCTAACCTCCGGGTTCCCTTTGGAGTCCTCCGGAGCCTAGCCTCCGGGCTCCCTTCGGGGTTCCCCAGAGCCAACCTCCAGACCACCTCCGGTCCCTTTCGAAGCTAAGTCTCTAGAAGTCCACTTCGGAGTGCCCATCGAAGCCTTTGATGCAGTCTCCTCCCGAAGAGCTTCGGCCACCACTCCAAACCAGGAAAATTTCTCAACCCCGCTACAGTGCAGAGCCATACCAGGGGCCCCTCTGCCCCCAGTATGTCATTTAGCTGCTCAGAAGTGATGTTTATCTGACACATCTATAAAGTTGTAAAGCTGTTTGTACAGTAGTCTAGTCTTTTTCCCTTCTTGCCCCTATAAGGCCTATGACCTATAGGGGGAATTTAGGTCTTTTCCTTTGGCCTGCGTGCCTATAAAAGCAGGGCCAAGCCCTTGTAATAGGGGGGAGTAGAGGCAAAACTATGCCAAATCCACAGTAGACTGGATGTAGGGCTATTATCCCTTCGGGTAGGCCTGAACTAGTATAAATTATGTCTCCAGTTGTGAGAACCCTTCGAGGTTCACTCTATACACCATATACACACAAAACCTACTGTAGCTAACGCAATTGCTACAACAGGCGCACATCTCACAGTTTTCTCAGGTTTTGGATGAGGAAGTTCATCTGGTGAACGAGGAGCTTTCTTTGTAGGTTGAGTAGGAATCTTGGCTTTTTGATTGGTGTCTAATTGGGCTCTCTCTTTCTCAAGGGTAGTGGGAGGAGTGAACACAGTTTTGCTCAAAGTGTTTGTAGTGGTTCTCTCATAGTCCAACCCGAGATCTAACCCTGCCCTGTCAGCACACATTTTAGTTTTAGCCAAAAGAAGATCCATCCTACCCTTTCCTTCAGTGCATTTTTCCACTACGGAGAGAATATAGTCATTCTCACATTTCAATTTTTCCACTTGCTCTCTAGCAAATCTGAGTTGGTCCTTAAGGGTGATGCAGGTGGGACACACTGACTGCACATCCTTAGAACACTCAGCACTCTCCAATCTAGCCTTAAGTTCATCAACATGCCTATCTCTCAAATTAATACTTTCAACAAGTAAAGGACAATTCATGCATTCGTTAATGACCGCAGGACTAGACTCCACCAACAAAAGCTGCTTTTCAGTTAATTAAAGTTTTTCAACAGTTTGAGCATGTGTAAAACACAACTGAGCAAGTTCATTCATGACAATAAAACATGACTCACATTCGGCATCATCAGACTTAGATTTCAACATTGCAAGTTCAGTGGAAATAGTTTCAAGTCTGAGTTTTAATTTTTTTCATTCTTTAGCAGCAAGTTTAAGTAATTTATCCTGAAAACAAATAGCATCATGCAATTCATCATTTTGAACAAGAAGCTGATCATGGGATAGATATACCTCAGAAGTGTCGAGCTCGTCGCTACTGTCGTTGCCATCGACCGCGAAGCAAAGGTCGGTGAGGTCCACTGTCTTCTTCTCCTTCTTATCTTTCTTGGGAGGCTCCTCTTCCTCTGAGCTTGGATCCTCGCTTGACGTGTTGTCGATGTCGCTGAGGGCAGCCACAAAAGCTCTGGCTATTCTTTTAGTCACTTTTCCTCGCTTCCCTTTGAAGTAGGGTTTCTTGTTCCACTTTTGGTACTTGTGCTCATTTTCATTTTTCATTTTTAATTTAGGGCAATTTGCTTTTATGTGAGACGTATCTCCACATTCAAAACAACCATGTGACCCTCCTCTCCTTTGGTCTCGTCTATCATTGTAGAAGCGAGTGAACTTCTTGACAATGAGAGCTAGCTCCTCATCATCTAGAGTGTCCACTTGTTCTTTTGTGACAGAGACAAGGGAGGACAGGACAAAACCACCAGAATAAGCACAAACTCCAGAAATGCCAGAAAAATTACCTCCAGATGAGGTACCACTGCCAGATCTGGAAACTAGAGCAATAGAAGGCAACGAAGAGTTTTCGACTCCTGGACGAGACGCCTTGGCAATCTCAGTGGACTTAAACTTACTAAAGAGTTCGTCGCAAGTCGGAGTGTCAAAGCTCGCCGACTTTTCAATACTAGAGATGTTCACCTCCCATGCGCTATGATCAAGAGCATAGAGAAGTTTGATCGCCCTATCCTTATCAGATTAAGCCAAAGTCCCAGTGGAGCGCAAATTACTCACAATTCCATCAAAACACACAAACATGGCATCTACAGATTCGCCAGGGCCTTGCACAAACATTTGGTATTCTTGATTATAAGTGCTTTGCCTCCTAGCCTTAATCTGAGTAGTGCCCTCATGAAAAGTTTTCAAAGTGGTCCAAATTTCACGCGCAGTTTGTAGGTGCTGGACCCTGTCAAACTCTTTGTGACTCAATCTGATGAATAGTATATTTCTCGCTTTGCTATTGCATTCGTACTGTGATTTTTCAGTCTCTAGGTTCGAGTTTTAGGGATCACATATTGGGAATCGACGATATCCCAAATAGCACTTCCTTGGCTCAGAAGGTAAGCCTCCATGCACACCTTCTAATAAGCAAAATCATGACCATCAAACATCAGAATTTTCAAGTTTCTTTCCATGTCGCCAAAATAAGGATCACAAACCGATTAAGGTCAACTAGTGATCTAACCGGCTCTGATACCAATTGTGGGATCGGAATGGCGACTAGAGGGTTGGTGAATAGGCGCCTCAACAATTTCTTGTGAAACAGATGGCCTTTTCAAATCACCCAATGTCCCTCAAATATCATCAAAAATCAAGTGTGAACCAAACAGTACAGAAACAATTCAAAACTAAGCCCAAAATTTCAGTTCAGAGCAAATCGGAGTTTGGAGTGCTGAAATACTTCTATCGGTAACTGATTTGCCAATATACACTTTCTTGATTGGTAATTGAAATACCAACAAGAGATTGTCGACTGTTGAAACTCCGACTCAGAAAAGAATTAACAATTTAGACCTAGAAACTTCAATGGATGACTTTGAGTTTGTTCTGATTAAATTTGCACACTTTGAAGTGTGATCAAATCTGAGAACATACACAAAACAGCAAATTCAGAATCTGATTCTAAAATTCAGATAGAACAACCATTTCTGAAACCATCATGAGGATGAATAGTATTGCTGAAACTATTGCTGAGCACAACCACAGAGTTAACCAATTTGACACATCTACACAGATTTGCAATATGATCAAGTGTAAGCTCAACCAAAAAGTCTGAACCAGAGATAGAAATTCAGAAACTATACAATGTTTTCAAAAGTAATTAGAACTATCAACACAAAAGTATTTTCAAATGACAAAACTTATCTGAATTAATTGCAGTTGAAACTAAAGATAAATTTCAGATATTCAGTACATTTCAACCTAGAGAGTTGATTAAGCCAAAACGCTTTTGATTAAACTAAACTACAATTACCTAAACATATCAGGTTTTCAAGGTACACAACAGTGCTAATTTTAAATCTATATCATGAAACTGTAAAAGAATTTATGAAACAATGCAGTAGAAATGTATAAACAGAAAACTGATATTTAGTCCATCCTATCTGAACAAAAAGCAATAAAACTCAGAGAATTAGAACCTAATCTTTCATTTCATCCTAAACAGAGTTTAAATGATACAGAACTGAATTTGAATATTATCTCAGGAAGTATGCAGCAAGAAAGAAGCTACCTGTCTGAAGTCAAAAAGTAGACACAGAAATGACACAACCTGGACTAATTCAAGCAAACAGTGATCAAGACAACCAAGTTCAGCTATTAAAAAAACAGAATCAGTAATCAACTCTACAAAATTACTGAATAGATCAATTCAAATGCAATCAACACAGAACCAGTGTATATTGAATAATAGACATATTCAATATTGAAATGATTGAAGTTGATTCACTGTGAATGAAGAACACTGATATAGAATACATCATTTAAATTCAACTCCTCAAACTACCCAAAAAACTGTATCAGATCAAACAAAGAAGTTTCAAACAGTGTCAGAGCAACTGCAATATTACTTAGCAACTCTACTAACAAACCAGTTGAGAATAGATCAAATACACTCTGTCTGATTTTAAACAGTACTGTGCATCATCAGATTTTTCCAATCCAGGAATCTACAACAGTAGTACTGAACCTTTGAAGGAAAGAACCAGAAGTGTATCACAGTTCCAAACAGTGGATGTTCATAATAAATTTCTTTGAAAAGGAGTTCACTGAAAATTAGAACTCAGCAATAGTCACAAAGACATTCAAACTTTCATACGAACTTGCAGCATATGAACTAATATAAAGTCTATTACAAAGTACAGCTGAGTTCAGTGTAAGTTTATCGATGATTACTAAACTCAAGATTAAGTTCTGCACAGATTTGAAAAGATATCAACCAAAATCAATTTGCCACAGCATAAGCTTATGCTTCAATCAGACAGAAATTCAGAAAAAAACACCTTCAGATAAACTGTTGTTAACCACAAACTTTCAGGGTGAAAACTTCAATTCTTGATATAAGAGAACAAAACAACATGCTAGAACCTGACTCTATCACTTCTGCAATTTGTAACTTTTAGATGATTGACACACTAGGAAATACACAACACTTTAGCGGGTTTAACACCAAATCAACATCAATCAGAAAGCGAATGACATATCAATCAGTCAAAAGATAACATGGACAGTGTGATTTCTTTCCACCAAAAAGATTCAACATCTCATAGAGCAATAAACGCAGTATCTCTCACACCTTCAGACATCACTTCCAGATCCACTCAAAAATTAGTAACCGGCTTATTCATCATGTAAACTGAGAATGAATCCAACTAAACTCACCTATTCTTGATTGATGATTCTTGATTTTACTCTCAGGTGATGGCTGGAACAATCGCACCAGAAGCTCCCAACAAAAACATGAACTCAATGCAGCAAGCAGCTCTGAGGAAAATCCTCTTTTCGATTTCACTGTATCTCGTCAAATAATCTCTGTAGCGCATAAGATTTTCAGCTGGACAGCGTGTATTGCGATTTTGTGGATCAAAAATCTGTTCCAAAAGTCCCCAAAAGTTTCCTCGAGCTGTAGCAAAACCAAGCAAAAGCTATAGCAAAACCAAACAAAATCAGATCATGTTCCTCATCCGAAAACAGCGAGAAAAATAAACCAAAATCCACTTGATTCCCTGTAGCATATCCAGATACTCCCGTAGCGCGTCAAGGATGGATCATCCGAACAATATTCTGCCATTTTTGTGGATAAAATTCTATTAAAAGGTTCAGCCAACTTTAGGGGATGAGATCCCTTAATGGCCTGTTTGGGAGGACAGGACAAAACCACCAGAATAAGCACAAACTCCAGAAATGCCAGAAAAATTACCTCCAGATGAGGTACCACTGCCAGATCTGGAAACTAGAGCAATAGAAGGCAACGAAGAGTTTTCGACTCCTAGACGAGACGCCTTGGCAATCTCAGTGGACTTAAACTTACTAAAGAGTTCGTCGCAAGTCGGAGTGTCAAAGCTCGCCGACTTTTCAATACTAGATATGTTCACCTCCCATGCGCTATGATCAAGAGCATAGAGAAGTTTGATCGCCCTATCCTTATCAGATTAAGCCAAAGTCCCAGTGGAGCGCAAATTACTCACAATTCCATCAAAACACACAAACATGGCATCTACAGATTCGCCAGGGCCTTGCACAAACATTTGGTATTCTTGATTATAAGTGCTTTGCCTCCTAGCCTTAATCTGAGTAGTGCCCTCATGAAAAGTTTTCAAAGTGGTCCAAATTTCACGCGCAGTTTGTAGGTGCTGGACCCTGTCAAACTCTTTGTGACTCAATCTGATGAATAGTATATTTCTCGCTTTGCTATTGCATTCGTACTGTGATTTTTCAGTCTCTAGGTTCGAGTTTTAGGGATCACATATTGGGAATCGACGATATCCCAAATAGCACTTCCTTGGCTCAGAAGGTAAGCCTCCATGCACACCTTCTAATAAGCAAAATCATGACCATCAAACATCAGAATTTTCAAGTTTCTTTCCATGTCGCCAAAATAAGGATCACAAACCGATTAAGGTCAACTAGTGATCTAACCGGCTCTGATACCAATTGTGGGATCGGAATGGCGACTAGAGGGTTGGTGAATAGGCGCCTCAACAATTTCTTGTGAAACAGATGGCCTTTTCAAATCACCCAATGTCCCTCAAATATCATCAAAAATCAAGTGTGAACCAAACAGTACAGAAACAATTCAAAACTAAGCCCAAAATTTCAGTTCAGAGCAAATCGGAGTTTGGAGTGCTGAAATACTTCTATCGGTAACTGATTTGCCAATATACACTTTCTTGATTGGTAATTGAAATACCAACAAGAGATTGTCGACTGTTGAAACTCCGACTCAGAAAAGAATTAACAATTTAGACCTAGAAACTTCAATGGATGACTTTGAGTTTGTTCTGATTAAATTTGCACACTTTGAAGTGTGATCAAATCTGAGAACATACACAAAACAGCAAATTCAGAATCTGATTCTAAAATTCAGATAGAACAACCATTTCTGAAACCATCATGAGGATGAATAGTATTGCTGAAACTATTGCTGAGCACAACCACAGAGTTAACCAATTTGACACATCTACACAGATTTGCAATATGATCAAGTGTAAGCTCAACCAAAAAGTCTGAACCAGAGATAGAAATTCAGAAACTATACAATGTTTTCAAAAGTAATTAGAACTATCAACACAAAAGTATTTTCAAATGACAAAACTTATCTGAATTAATTGCAGTTGAAACTAAAGATAAATTTCAGATATTCAGTACATTTCAACCTAGAGAGTTGATTAAGCCAAAACGCTTTTGATTAAACTAAACTACAATTACCTAAACATATCAGGTTTTCAAGGTACACAACAGTGCTAATTTTAAATCTATATCATGAAACTGTAAAAGAATTTATGAAACAATGCAGTAGAAATGTATAAACAGAAAACTGATATTTAGTCCATCCTATCTGAACAAAAAGCAATAAAACTCAGAGAATTAGAACCTAATCTTTCATTTCATCCTAAACAGAGTTTAAATGATACAGAACTGAATTTGAATATTATCTCAGGAAGTATGCAGCAAGAAAGAAGCTACCTGTCTGAAGTCAAAAAGTAGACACAGAAATGACACAACCTGGACTAATTCAAGCAAACAGTGATCAAGACAACCAAGTTCAGCTATTAAAAAAACAGAATCAGTAATCAACTCTACAAAATTACTGAATAGATCAATTCAAATGCAATCAACACAGAACCAGTGTATATTGAATAATAGACATATTCAATATTGAAATGATTGAAGTTGATTCACTGTGAATGAAGAACACTGATATAGAATACATCATTTAAATTCAACTCCTCAAACTACCCAAAAAACTGTATCAGATCAAACAAAGAAGTTTCAAACAGTGTCAGAGCAACTGCAATATTACTTAGCAACTCTACTAACAAACCAGTTGAGAATAGATCAAATACACTCTGTCTGATTTTAAACAGTACTGTGCATCATCAGATTTTTCCAATCCAGGAATCTACAACAGTAGTACTGAACCTTTGAAGGAAAGAACCAGAAGTGTATCACAGTTCCAAACAGTGGATGTTCATAATAAATTTCTTTGAAAAGGAGTTCACTGAAAATTAGAACTCAGCAATAGTCACAAAGACATTCAAACTTTCATACGAACTTGCAGCATATGAACTAATATAAAGTCTATTACAAAGTACAGCTGAGTTCAGTGTAAGTTTATCGATGATTACTAAACTCAAGATTAAGTTCTGCACAGATTTGAAAAGATATCAACCAAAATCAATTTGCCACAGCATAAGCTTATGCTTCAATCAGACAGAAATTCAGAAAAAAAACACCTTCAGATAAACTTGTTGTTAACCACAAACTTTCAGGGTGAAAACTTCAATTCTTGATATAAGAGAACAAAACAACATGCTAGAACCTGACTCTATCACTTCTGCAATTTGTAACTTTTAGATGATTGACACACTAGGAAATACACAACACTTTAGCGGGTTAACACCAAATCAACATCAATCAGAAAGCGAATGACATATCAATCAGTCAAAAGATAACATGGACAGTGTGATTTCTTTCCACCAAAAAGATTCAACATCTCATAGAGCAATAAACGCAGTATCTCTCACACCTTCAGACATCACTTCCAGATCCACTCAAAAATTAGTAACCGGCTTATTCATCATGTAAACTGAGAATGAATCCAACTAAACTCACCTATTCTTGATTGATGATTCTTGATTTTACTCTCAGGTGATGGCTGGAACAATCGCACCAGAAGCTCCCAACAAAAACATGAACTCAATGCAGCAAGCAGCTCTGAGGAAAATCCTCTTTTCGATTTCACTGTATCTCGTCAAATAATCTCTGTAGCGCATAAGATTTTCAGCTGGACAGCGTGTATTGCGATTTTGTGGATCAAAAATCTGTTCCAAAGTCCCCAAAAGTTTCCTCGAGCTGTAGCAAAACCAAGCAAAAGCTATAGCAAAACCAAACAAAATCAGATCATGTTCCTCATCCGAAAACAGCGAGAAAAATAAACCAAAATCCACTTGATTCCCTGTAGCATATCCAGATACTCCCGTAGCGCGTCAAGGATGGATCATCCGAACAATATTCTGCCATTTTTGTGGATAAAATTCTATTAAAAGGTTCAGCCAACTTTAGGGGATGAGATCCCTTAATGGCCTGTTTGGGAGGACAGGACAAAACCACCAGAATAAGCACAAACTCCAGAAATGCCAGAAAAATTACCTCCAGATGAGGTACCACTGCCAGATCTGGAAACTAGAGCAATAGAAGGCAACGAAGAGTTTTCGACTCCTAGACGAGACGCCTTGGCAATCTCAGTGGACTTAAACTTACTAAAGAGTTCGTCGCAAGTCGGAGTGTCAAAGCTCGCCGACTTTTCAATACTAGATATGTTCACCTCCCATGCGCTATGATCAAGAGCATAGAGAAGTTTGATCGCCCTATCCTTATCAGATTAAGCCAAAGTCCCAGTGGAGCGCAAATTACTCACAATTCCATCAAAACACACAAACATGGCATCTACAGATTCGCCAGGGCCTTGCACAAACATTTGGTATTCTTGATTATAAGTGCTTTGCCTCCTAGCCTTAATCTGAGTAGTGCCCTCATGAAAAGTTTTCAAAGTGGTCCAAATTTCACGCGCAGTTTGTAGGTGCTGGACCCTGTCAAACTCTTTGTGACTCAATCTGATGAATAGTATATTTCTCGCTTTGCTATTGCATTCGTACTGTGATTTTTCAGTCTCTAGGTTCGAGTTTTAGGGATCACATATTGGGAATCGACGATATCCCAAATAGCACTTCCTTGGCTCAGAAGGTAAGCCTCCATGCACACCTTCTAATAAGCAAAATCATGACCATCAAACATCAGAATTTTCAAGTTTCTTTCCATGTCGCCAAAATAAGGATCACAAACCGATTAAGGTCAACTAGTGATCTAACCGGCTCTGATACCAATTGTGGGATCGGAATGGCGACTAGAGGGTTGGTGAATAGGCGCCTCAACAATTTCTTGTGAAACAGATGGCCTTTTCAAATCACCCAATGTCCCTCAAATATCATCAAAAATCAAGTGTGAACCAAACAGTACAGAAACAATTCAAAACTAAGCCCAAAATTTCAGTTCAGAGCAAATCGGAGTTTGGAGTGCTGAAATACTTCTATCGGTAACTGATTTGCCAATATACACTTTCTTGATTGGTAATTGAAATACCAACAAGAGATTGTCGACTGTTGAAACTCCGACTCAGAAAAGAATTAACAATTTAGACCTAGAAACTTCAATGGATGACTTTGAGTTTGTTCTGATTAAATTTGCACACTTTGAAGTGTGATCAAATCTGAGAACATACACAAAACAGCAAATTCAGAATCTGATTCTAAAATTCAGATAGAACAACCATTTCTGAAACCATCATGAGGATGAATAGTATTGCTGAAACTATTGCTGAGCACAACCACAGAGTTAACCAATTTGACACATCTACACAGATTTGCAATATGATCAAGTGTAAGCTCAACCAAAAAGTCTGAACCAGAGATAGAAATTCAGAAACTATACAATGTTTTCAAAAGTAATTAGAACTATCAACACAAAAGTATTTTCAAATGACAAAACTTATCTGAATTAATTGCAGTTGAAACTAAAGATAAATTTCAGATATTCAGTACATTTCAACCTAGAGAGTTGATTAAGCCAAAACGCTTTTGATTAAACTAAACTACAATTACCTAAACATATCAGGTTTTCAAGGTACACAACAGTGCTAATTTTAAATCTATATCATGAAACTGTAAAAGAATTTATGAAACAATGCAGTAGAAATGTATAAACAGAAAACTGATATTTAGTCCATCCTATCTGAACAAAAAGCAATAAAACTCAGAGAATTAGAACCTAATCTTTCATTTCATCCTAAACAGAGTTTAAATGATACAGAACTGAATTTGAATATTATCTCAGGAAGTATGCAGCAAGAAAGAAGCTACCTGTCTGAAGTCAAAAAGTAGACACAGAAATGACACAACCTGGACTAATTCAAGCAAACAGTGATCAAGACAACCAAGTTCAGCTATTAAAAAAACAGAATCAGTAATCAACTCTACAAAATTACTGAATAGATCAATTCAAATGCAATCAACACAGAACCAGTGTATATTGAATAATAGACATATTCAATATTGAAATGATTGAAGTTGATTCACTGTGAATGAAGAACACTGATATAGAATACATCATTTAAATTCAACTCCTCAAACTACCCAAAAAACTGTATCAGATCAAACAAAGAAGTTTCAAACAGTGTCAGAGCAACTGCAATATTACTTAGCAACTCTACTAACAAACCAGTTGAGAATAGATCAAATACACTCTGTCTGATTTTAAACAGTACTGTGCATCATCAGATTTTTCCAATCCAGGAATCTACAACAGTAGTACTGAACCTTTGAAGGAAAGAACTAGAAGTGTCTCACAGTTCCAAACAGTGGATGTTCATAATAAATTTCTTTGAAAAGGAGTTCACTGAAAATTAGAACTCAACAATAGTCACAAAGACATTCAAACTTTCATATGAACTTGCAGCATATGAACTAATATAAAGTCTATTACAAAGTACAGCTAAGTTCAATGTAAGTTTATCAATGATTACTGAACTCAAGATTAAGTTCTGCATAGATTTGCAAAGATATCAACCAAAATCAATTTGCCACAGCATACGCTTCTGCTTCAATCAGACAGAAATTCAGAAAAAAAACACATTCAGATAAACTTGTTGTTAACCACAAACTTTTAGGGTAAAAACTTCAATTCTTGATATAAGAGAACAAAATAGCCTGCTAGAACCTAACTCTATCAGTGCTGCAATTTCTAACTTTTAGATGATTGGCAGACCAGGAAATACACCGCACTTTGGCAGGTTTAACACCAAATCAACATCAATCAGAAAGCAAATGACAGATCAATCAGTCAAAAGATAACATGGACAGTCTGATTTCTTTCCACCAAAAAGAATCAACATCTCATACAATAATAAACGCAGTAACTCTCACACGTTCAGACATCACTTCCAAATCCACTCAAAAATCAGTAACCGGCTTATTCATCATGTAAACTGAGAATGAATCCAACTAAACTCACCTGTTCTTGACTGATGATTCTTGATTTTACTCTCAGGTGATGGCTGGAACAATCACACCAGAAGTTCCCAGCAAAAAGATGAACTTAATGTAGCAAGCAACTCTGAGGAAAATCCTCTTTTCGATTTCATTGTATCTCGTCAAATAATCTTTGTAGCACATAAGATTTTCAGCTGTACAGTGTGTATTGTGATTTTGTGGATCAAAAATCTGTTCCAAAAGTCCCCAAAAGTTTCCTCGAGCTGTAGCAAAACCAAGCAAAAGCTATAGCAAAACCAAACAAAATCAGGTCCTGTTCCTCATTCGAAAACAGCCAGAAAAACAAATCAAAATCCACTGGATTCCCTGTAGCATATCCAGATACTCCTGTAGCGCGTCAAGGATGGATCATCCGAACATTATTCTGCCATTTTTGTGGTTAAAATTCTGTCAAAAGGTTCAGCCAACTTTAGGGAATGAGATCCCTTAAGTAGGCTTCTTCTAGAAGACAGATTTACACAAAACCCCTTGGGTAATTTCAGAATTGAATATTCTGAAAATTACACCATTTGACACAAAAGAAAAATTACAAAGAGACACTAATTTCAATATATTTTCAAATAGACCCATTCTAAAAAGATACCAAAATAATACACCAACAAACTTAAATATTCAAACTAACAGTAAACTCCTATTTATTGAATTAACAAAAACATTTAAAGTTTCAATGGTTTTCAGCAAAAACTGACAAAGCCTCTCAACTCGTCGACTCGTGACACCGCTTTGTGACTCCGAGCGCCAGCAAGCCACTGTTAGATGGATATTAGTCTTTCTATTATTGTATTCCTTCAGGGTTTCTTTGCATATTTCCCTCTCTTGTACATCTATATATTTGGACCTTCTGTCCTCATAATAATACAACTGCTATTCCTAACATGGTATCAGTGCCAGAAAAATTAGGGTTAGGTTTTCTAATCTCCTCCCCTAATCGATCTACATGCAGCCCCTTTCTTTGATCCATCTTTTGATTGACGGATCGTTCGGGCTTCTTCCTCCTCTGCCATCGTCGTCTGTCATCGTCTGTCGTCGTCGTCGTCGGTGCGCCGGCTGTCGTCGTCGGTTCTCTCGCGCAGACGGAAGTATCCCTTGCGGGGGCGGCGGGTTGTTGCCGTCGTCGGTCCTCTTCGCGCAGGTCGGCGGCTGCCCTGCGAGTCGCGCGCAGGTCGGCGGCTGCGGGCCTCATGGCTGCCCTGCGAGTCGCCGTCGCTGGTCGTCGTCGTCGTCGGTGGCGGCCGCTGCGGGTCGGGCTGCACTGCTGGCCCCCATCGGCGGCTGCGGGTCGCCGGCTGCTGTGCGGGTCGCCGGCTGCTGCTGCGGGTCGGGGTCGTCGTTGCGAGGGTCGCTGATTGCGCCGCTGCGGGCTCCGCTTTCCTTCGCTGTGGGGTGTTTTCCTTCGCGGGAGAGGCTTCTGCGAGTGGGTGGTTCCGCGAGTGAAGGCTCTCCGTGACAGTAGGCCACCCTGTTTTTCTTAAAAAAACATCGGCTCTTTATTCGTGTTCACGCAAATGGCTTCCTCTACTCCTTCAGGCCCCGTCCCAGTGTTGCGGTGTCCAGTGCTTTTTAATGGCACCAACTATCGTGACTGGGTTCCTCGCATGCGGTTGTACATGCGTGGACTTCGTCTTTGGGAGTTTCTCACGGGTGAGCTGCCCTGCCCTCTGGCTCCTTTAGCTCCCACTCAGCCGGTGATCTCGGAGAAGACTACAACTACTGAGAAGGAGAGTCTGCTTGCAGATTATGATGATCGTCTGGCTTCATATGAGTCTCAGTTTCGTGCTTACATGACTTGGCTTGATGAGGATGCTCGTGCAGGTTCGATTCTTGTGGCTAGTATGGAGGATCGTATTTCTGCGGACATTGTGGAGCTTGAGCGGTCTCATCAGATGTGGACTTTTCTTCGCAGTCGTTATGAGCCCATAGGACAGTCTGCTTTTCTTGCTGCTATTCGACAGGAGCACCTTCTTCGCCAGGGAGATGATACTATTGATGCTTTCTTCGATCAGCTTTCTGTTATTTGGCGTCAGATTGATACTCTTGGTCCTCAGTTGTCTCCTGCCACCTGTCAGTCATGCAAGGATCAGAAGATTGCTCTGGAGCTTCAGTCGCACTTACGACTTCTTGACTCGGCTTCGTGATGAGTTTGAGCCTCTTCGTGCTCAGCTGCTTGCTCGTCACCCTTGTGTTTCATTGATGGATGCTCTTGCTGAGGTTCGTAATGAAGGAGACACGTCTTCGGGATGCTGGCCTTTTGCGGGTTTCTTCGGTTTTGGCTGCTCATTCTTCGAGTGCTCGTCCTACTACTTCGGTGCCACTGGCGTCTCCTTCGGTTGCTCCGTCTGCTGCTCGTAGTGCGAGTACTGGTCTTCATTGTGATCACTGTGGTCGTGATGGACACGTGGAGGCCTTTTGCTACAGGAAGAAGAAAGCTCAGAAGGCTCAAGCTCGCCGTTCTTCACAGGGTACTGGTGGTTCTAGTTCTGGCGGATCTGAGAGGAGTTCTGCTGGTTCAGAGACACAGGAGATGCTCATGCTACTTCGGCGCCTTGCAGCCTCTACATCGTCAGGAGCTGTTGGATCTGTGACTCAGTCCCCTGCACTTACGAGTTCTGCTACTGCTTCTCAGTCTTCCACTCTAGGACCTTCACCTGCTTCTTCTTCAGGTACTTCTCCTTGGTATCTTGATTCGGGTGCAACTTTTCATATGACTCCTCATTCTACCCACCTCTCTTCTTTACACCCTTCTTACCGTCATTGCATTGTTCATACTGCTGATGGATCTCCTCTCTCTATTAATGGACATGGCACTCTTTCTTCTGACACATTTTTTGTACCTGATGTTTCGATTGTTCCTGATTTGACCATGCAACTTATGTCTGCTGGGCAGATCACTGACAATGATTGTCGTATTATCCTTGACTCTGATGCTTGCTATATTCAGGATCGTCGCACTGGTCACCTGATTGGTACTGGCCCCCGTCGGCATGATTCACATCGTCTTTGGGAGCTTGACTAGCTTCGTCTTCCTTCCTGCTGCGCCTGCCAGTCTTGTCAGTGTCGCCTCCGCTGCTTCGTCCACGTCTTCGTTTACTCAGTGGCATCATCGTCTCGGACACCTTTGTGGCTCTCGGTTGTCTACATTACTTCGTCGAGGTCTTTTAGGGTCGGTTTCAGGTCGAGAGTCTTTAGATCATTGTCAGGGTTGTCGGTTGGGAAAGCAGGTCCAGCTTCCCTATCCTTCTAGTGAGTCTGTGTCTCAGCGACCTTTTGATCTTGTTCATTCTGATGTTTGGGGTCCTGCACCTTTTGTTTCAAAAGGTGGTCATAAATTTTATATCATTTTCATTGATGACTTTTCTCGACACACATGGATTTACTTTATGAAACATTGTAGTGAGGTTTTATCCATCTATAAGAATTTCTGCTATGATTCGTACCCAGTTTGACACATCTATTCGTGTTTTTCGTGCGGATTCTACTGGGGAGTATTTATCGGATGCTATTCACCAGGTGTTTGCTGAGCAGGGTACACTAGCTCAGTTTTCTTGTCCTGGTGCTCATGCCCAGAACGGGGTTGCTGAGCGCAAGCATCGTCATCTACTTGAGACTGCTCGTGCTCTTATGATTGCCTCCTCTGTTCCACCTCACTTTTGGGCTGAGGCGGTTTCTACTGCCACTTATTTGATTAACATCCAGCCTTCTTCGGCTCTTCAGGGTGGTATTCCATTTGAGCGTCTTTGTGGTAAAACCCCCGATTACTCCAGCCTTCGTCTTTTTGGTTGTGTGTGTTATGTGCTTCTTGCACCTCGTGAGTGTACTAAGTTGACTGCTCAGTCTGCCGAGTGTGTCTTCTTAGGCTATAGCATAGAGCACAAGGGTTATCGTTGTTGGGATCTGATCGCTCGTCGGATGCGGACATCGTGGGATGTTGTCTTTGATGAGTCCCGTCCTTTCTATCCACGTCCCACTACTGATGTTTCCTCCTGCCTCCTTGGTTGACCCCTTGTCTTTTCTTCTTTTTCCTGATGCTCCTCCTGCTTCTTTGCCCATTACTCGTTCGACTTTGTCATCCTCTGTGTCTTCCTCTGAGTCTCCTCCCGTGGTTCCCGACTACACGGTAAAGCCTCCCATGACACAATTCTATAGTCGTCGTAGGGCACATCTGTCAGATGCTCCAGCTCCCTTAGATGAGCCCTCCTCTGATGTGCCATCCTCTTCTTTCATTGAGGATGGTCATCTTCTACTCCTGTTGAGTCCTCTTCGACGGATTCCTCTCCGGAGCAACTTATCAGACGTAGTCATCGCCTTCGTAGGCCGCCTGATTGTTACTCTCCTTCGGCATTCATTGCTACTGCTCTTTCTGAGCCAGCTTCTTATCATGATGCTATTCTTCATCCGGAATGGCAGCATGCGATGGCCGAGGAGATCGCTGCTCTTGAGCGGACTGGTACGTGGGATCTTGTACCATGTCCCCCACGTGTTCAGTCCTATCACTTGTAAGTGGGTCTATAAGGTTAAGACTCGCTCTGATGGTTCTCTTGAGCGCTATAAGGCTCACCTTGTTGCTCGTGGTTTTCAGCAGGAGCAAGGTCGTGATTATGATGAGACTTTTGCTCCTGTTGCTCATATGACCACTATCCGCACTCTTCTTGCTGTGGCTTCTGTTCGGGAGTGGTCCATCTCCCAACTTGATGTGAAGAATGCTTTTCTTAATGGTGAGTTGCGCGAGGATGTTTACATGCGCCCACCACCTGGGTATTCTGTCCCTGAGGGTATGGTTTGCCACCTTCGTCGCTCCCTTTATGGTCTTAAGCAAGCTCCTCGAGCTTGGTTTCAGCGATTTGCTTCTGTGGTCACAGCTGCTGGTTTTTCAGCCAGCACTCATGATCCAGCACTTTTTGTTCATGTGTCACCTCGTGGTAGGACCCTCCTCCTTCTTTATGTGGATGACATGATTATCACCGGTGATGATCCTAAGTACATTGTCCTTTGTTAAGGCTTGTCTTAGTGATCAGTTTCTTATGTCTGATCTTGGTCCTCTAAGGTATTTCCTTGGGATAGAAATCGCCTCCACTTCTGAGGGTTTCTTTTTGTCTCAAGAGAAGTATATTCACGACCTTCTCGATCGAGCCTCTCTTACTGATCACCGAACTGCTGAGACTCCCATGGAACTTAATGTTCACCTTACACACACTGATGGTGAGCCTCTTGAGGATCCTACTCGTTATCGTCACATTGTAGGGAGTCTCGTTTATCTTGGTGTCACTAGACCTGACATTTCATACTCCATTCATATTCTGAGTCAGTTTGTTTCTACTCCCACTCAAATCCACTATAGTCATCTTCTTCGTGTCCTGCGTTATCTTCGTGGGACTATCTCTCATCGGTTGTTCTTTCCACGTTCTAGCTCTTTACAGCTCCAATCCTATTGTGATGCTACTTGGGCTAGTGATCCTTCTGATCGTCGTTCTCTTTCTGCCTATTGTGTTTTTCTTGGTGGTTCCCTCATTGCTTGGAAGACTAAGAAGCAGATAGCAGTTTCTCGTTCGAGTGCAGAGGCTGAGTTGCGAGCTATGGCTCTTGGGACAACTGAGGTTACTTGGCTACGATGGTTGCTTGAGGACTTCGGTGTTTCTGTTTCTACGCCGACTCCTCTTTTGTCTAACAGTGCAGGGGCTATCAGTATTGCTCGTGATCCGGTAAAGCATGAGCTTACTAAGCATATTGGTGTTGATGCTCACTTTACACGGTCACAGGTTCAGGATGGTGTTGTCGCGCTTCAGTATGTGCCTTCTGAGCTTCAGTTGGCAGATTTCTTCACGAAGGCTCAGACTCGCGCCCATCATCAGTTTTATCTCTCCAAACTCAGTGTTGTTGATCCACCATGAGTTTGAGGGGGGGTGTTAGATGGATATTAGTCTTTCTATTATTATATTCCTTCAGGGTTTCTTTGCATATTTCCCTCTCTTGTACATCTATATATTTGGACATTCTGTCCTCATAATAATACAAGTGCTATTCCTAACAGCCACTTCCGCTCTCGATCCCCTCGAGCCGCCTGAATGATTGCCCTGGCCTCCATCTCGCAGACTCGGTCATCACACCGTCACTTTCATCTATCCGTTCAAGTCTTGCTCGGTCTATTCGTGCACTCTTGAGATCTTCTCCAACTTCGCCCAGCCTCCCTGATCCTCTGGCATCGAGCTCCCCTCTTGACCCTTGATCACTCGCCATAGACAGTTGGTCAGCATCTCCACCCCGCACATCCTCAGCTAGGGCCTTCAACCTACAAAAGAGAATCACTTGCGGCCACAGTAGAGGGCAAGATCAGTTCTGGGGTTATGATTCGCAAACCTAGGAAGGAAATCATTCCATCACCGAGACCCGGAGAAGTGGTTGTTTTCGAGGCTTTCTTCGAAGCTGGGTTGGGGCTTCCGGCAGTCGACTTTTTAGCGGAGGTATTGGACTTGTTTCATGTCACTCTCCCCCAACTCTCTCTGAATGTGGTAGCACGTCTTGCCATTTTCGAATGGGCGTTGCGAGCCGAAGGTTGTGAAGGAAGAGCGGAGATCTTCGCAGCACTACATAGGGCATCATGTCAACCGAAGACCATCGTAGGCTCTGGAGGTGAAAAGATAGTAGTGGCCTTCGGAAGTATCAACTTCAGACTCCAGGACGAATATGCTCTCCGGTTTCCTGTCCAAGGCCATTAATGCTAGATGGTATACTGATTGGATCTTGAGATGGTTTTACGCCGAAGTTGGGGCGAGCAACCGCCTAGCTGGACCTCTGCGAGAAATCCACTTCCGAAAGGAAGCCTTAGTGCACCCGGATCTAGGCCAACTCGAAGCTCGCTTGAGCTTGCTTCAAAAAATCAATCGTCGCTTGAGCATGCGAGACTTAGCCGAAGAATTCCTAGGGATTCAAATTTCTCCCCTGATGGCCAACTGGCCTATCATCTTCGAGGAAGATTCGGAAGGCGGTCTTCGAAAAATTTCCTCAACTTCTAGTCCCACTACTACAAACCGTCACTGTAGTGGCGTTGGGCAAAACCACTGTAGTGGCGGGCCATTAGATGCCCGCCACTACAGTTGCTGGTGCTGACGGCAGCACCAGTGCCCGCCACTATTGTTGGTAAAGTAGTGGCGGTCGGTGCTGACGTATATTTATTTGAAGAATTAACAAACTTAACTCGTTTTTTAGCTTCTTCAGTCCCTATAACTTCGGAGCAAATCGTACGGGCTTCGGAGAAGATTTTGGGCGTTCCAACTCCGACCGAGAAAGAATGGAGAATCAAATTGGTTTGTAGTTGGGAACGATCCAACAGAGTATGGGGGCTGCTCGAAATTATTCCGCCCCCTCTGATGGATTGGGTGCCTTCGGAGAAAGGGCCCAAGAAGAGGAAAGCCGAAGCTGGAACTTCGAGCTCCGCTAAGACTCCGGTTAAAAAGGTGGCTCGAAAGCCAAAAGTTCCTGCGCCTTCAAGCCCAAGAGCTTCAATCTCCGATTCTCAAGAGGATGAAGGTAGGTTGCTCGTGAGGTTGATTGACGAGGATGCGGCCCAAAGAGCTGTACGAAATGACGAACCTGCGAACGTGCCGGAGTCTCAAGAGAATCTTGAGCAAGCGAGGACTCCGGCTGCTCAAGAAGATTTACCTCAGGACGGAGCCCCTGTGGATGAGAGCGGAGTCAAAGTCACTGCAGCTTCAATTCCGGGTGAAGCAACAACGGCTGTTCAGGAAAAAGCTCCGACAGTCGAAGATTTGACGGTTGATTCTGACGAAGATCTTGCCTTCGACCCGCCAAGCAATCCAATGCTCACCTGCCGCCAAAATGTCGAAGGTAAACTTCGAATAATTCTTTTATCCTTTTTTCCATGCGAAATTATACAATGTATAATACCTTTGTTTTTACAGAGTCCACTTCCATGGAAGTGGTCCGTCCCGAAGATACAGTTCCTGGACCTTCGACAACTTCGGAGCCAATTCCAGAAGCCACTCAAATGGGGCCTAGAAAAGGCAAAGGGAAGATGGACCCCCTTCTGCTCCGAGCTCAGGATCAACTCCGTCTGAGTCAACAGACGAGATCCAATCTACTGAGGGGCCAGTCTACTGGGGCTCCGAAGACCACAGCTCAACACTCTGGGCCTTCACCAAACGAAGATGACAAACAAGCCTTAAGCATGCTCCCCCTTCTAGCTCCTTTCTTGGAGCGAAGAACTGGGCTTCGGACTTTGCTCGAGCCTTTGGATCGAGCTAGTCACGAAGTCGGGGAGACGGACTTGGTGGCCATCTTGAGCAAGGCGGAGAGTTCGGAGCTTAACGCTGCCATGGAACGCGCAGCATACCTAGGTACGAAGTATCTGCAAAACAGAATCAAATTTATATACAAATAATTTCTCACCTTGGTTTTTTCTTTTCGCAGCAAACAGTCTTGGCCCGAGCTGCTGAACATCTCCAATGAACGTGGAAACATTCGCCTTCGAGAGGAAAATGCAACTCTTCAACGAAATCTGACTATCTCCGAAGGTCGACTGGCCCACATGGACAACATGGTTTTAACGGAGCGCAGGGCCAGACAAGGCTTGGAGGCTATGAATAAAGAGCTCGAAGCAGGAAAAAATTGTGCTTCGAGCAGAAATTGAAAAGATGCGGGCGGAGCACACTACTATGGGGACCGAGCTTGTTAGACTCTGAGAAGAAGCTAGCCAACTACTGAATCATAAGAATTCTTTAACTACGGAGGCTGGCTAGGCTCTCTGGAGTAATAGAAGAGCTAACTTCGATGAAGGATGCATTAATTGAAGATAAGCTAAAGTCTGAGAAGGTAGCTGCGGAGGTCATGGACCAATTGCTAGGCGTTCTGGAGTACTTCGGTACTACTAGGATGCTTCCTTCGGATGACAACATCTCCCTACTACGCCGGCTGAAAAGGATTCAAGGATTAGCGAAGCAAATGAAGACAGCAGGACATTCGTTACGGAGAAATCTCCGGACAAGTGGATGTTGTTGGCCTACTTCGTTACTACGAAGATCTGGGTCGATCGATAACTCCGAGCGCAGGAGAGGGTCCTATTACCTTCGATGACGACCAACTTCTTACTCCCTCCGAAGGTGTGTACGCTGCTTGGCAAGTCTTTCAAACTTCATGGAGAGCCGAAGGTCGCTCTGCGATCAAGGCCTGGATTGACGAAGGACAACGCCAGAAGCAGGTTCGGTCCCAAACTTCGAGCAGTCAGCCTCCTCCAAACCCGCAGGTTTAGAATTACCTTAGGATCTTCAACTATGTAAAGCACTACGCTTTTGTACATTTATGAATGAAGATTTGTTTATCATGTTTTTAGGCTTTGCCTCATATGGAAGATGTCGAAGTGTTAGATGTTAACGACGAACTTCGCTTATTATGGGCTACCTTTGATATCTTAAAACTTCATAAGCGTCCTCGATTTCTAGTTCCTCGAGATAGTTCCGGAGCGATTACGTCCGAAATAAGCAAAGATATATTATCTTGTATTAAAGAGGAAGAAAAAGAAGTTAACTTGGAAACTTCGTCTTCTGAAGACATTATATGGTCCGAAGACGAAGATGAGGCTCAAGGTAAAAAGCCTGAACAACTTGGAAGCTAGGGAAAGAAGTCCCGAACGGCTTCGAACTTGGGCCGAGCTTCAACAAGAACAAAAAGACTTTAGAGCTTCGAAGGGAGGTAGAAGAGTTAAACGCAAAGTTGTTAGAACTCCCGGCACTGGAACTAGTCGTTCCAACCCTAGCTCTAGAGATCGAAGAGGTCTTCGATTCCTTCTTGGTATAGATACCAATTTTTCATGATGTAATCATATTTGCTCGAATAATAAATATCGATTTAAAATTGTCTCCCTATTTATTAGCCCCTCTTTGGGCGTAAGAAACTTCGAACTGTATTCAAAGATGGTTAGGCACAAAGAAAAACTTAGGAGTACAATTTTGGGGGTTCGGAGCTCCTCAGTAATTTAAAGATCTTTTAAAATCTTATAAAATATCTTCGACTATTTGTAGTCTGAAGAATGGCAACTTAGTACCTTCTGTTTTTGAAAGAAATCACTTGAGATAACTTTCCGGACACTTTAGTGTCTTAGATAATTTGTCACTTTGGACTTTCTTAACAGACATTCGAAGCTCATGGCTCAAACTCTATTTTGTTTTGGCCTCCTTCGGCTCTTTTTTGCGAATTCTGTCAAACCAGTGGTTTGGAGTTCGCATTGGTCTCTTTGGACTCTTTTTACGGATGTCTACAAGCCGGTGGCTTGGACTCCGCATGATTTGGTCTCCTTGGACTCTTTTTACGGATGTCTACCAGTCGATGGCTTGGACTCCGTATGGTGTGGTTTTGGGCTCTTTTACGGATGCCTACAAGCCGGTGGCTTGGACTCCGGATTATGTCAGCCCCCACGTCGGAAACTTCGAACCAATGGTTCAAAGTCCGAAAATATGATTCAAATTAATGACACTTCCCTCTCGGTCAACTCCACGGTTCCAGTGCGTCCACTCGGAAGCTGGAAGTTTATGAGGGGTAGGCACTATCTGAACCATATGCTTTATTAATTCTAAGATGATTACAAATGATTACAAGAAGCCCCTATGCGAAGTATCGCTTTAGGTGCTCCACATGCCAAGTATGCGCTAACTCTTCACCTTCCAAATTAGCTAATTTAAAAGAGCCAGGACGTCCTGAACGAACAATTAAGTATGGACCTTCCCATTTATTTCCTAATTTTCCTGGCGCTATGATGCTTCGTAAAACGAGATGACCCGGTCTAAGCTCATTGATCTTAACCTTCGGGTCAAACCAAGCCTTCGTCTGCTGATGATACTTTGATAAATTGGCTATAGCTCGAAGTCTGGTCTCCTCTGTTAAATCCCTTCAATCTCCGGTTCGGTGCTACGAAGTGATCCTCCTTTGAGCTCCGTTGGAGTCATAGCTTCATCTCCGAATAGCAATCTGAATGGAGTGAAACCTGTGGACCTTGTTTGTGTAGTCCGAATGGACCATAAAATCTTCGGAAGTTCTTCGGTCCACAGTCCTTTTGCCAATCCTACTATCCTTCGATTTAGCCCTGACAAAATATTTCCATTGGCTCTTTCTACAGCTCCGTTAGACTGAGGATGTCTCACTGCAGCAAAACATAACTGGATGCCTAGATCTTCGCAGAACTTCCTGAAAGGTTCTGCATCGAACTGTGTTCCATTATCAACTGTGAGTTGCCTAGGCACTCCGAACCGGCAAATGATACTCTTCCAAAAGAATTTCTGTACATTGTTCGAAGTGATAGCTGTTAAGGGCTCTGCTTCTACCCACTTAGAAAAATATTCAATAGCTACCACTGCGAACTTTAAATTTCCCTTAGCTACTGGAAAGGGACCAATCAAATCCATACCCCATCTGGCCATGGGCCATACCGGAGAAATAACTTGAAGAGCTGTTGGTGGGCGATGACTCCGTCGACCCATCCACTGACATCCTTGGCATGTGCGGACTAAGTTCTCCGCATATGCTACTATCGTAGGCCAATAAAGCCCTTGGCGAAGTGTTTTTCCTGCCAAAGCTCGAGGGGCCAGATGGCTACCGCAAAGCCCTTCATGAATTTCTCGAAGAATATCTTGGCCTTCGGTTTGGGATATACATCGGAGTAAAGGGGAACATACTCTGGATTTGTATAAAATAC